>WJFB01001149.1:0-36748 GCA_009870185.1 Pygmarrhopalites habei
GCATTGAACAACTGGCCTTTTTTCAACGACAACCCCTCCACATGAGAAGGTATAGGAAGTCCTTTTTCTTCACGATCATATTCTGGTTGTATGTGTGCTCCGAAAAATGATGCAATTCAAAAAACTCAAACGCCTTGCCTCTCTGCCTATTCTCAGGATATAACTTCACTTTCCATTTTCCCTACCCCAAGCGTATTGGGAACGGTGAAAGCTAAGGCTTTGTACAGTAGGAAGCAGTGAAATGCACTCAAAGGGCCCTCTTTCTGAAGGGAGAGGGTCCTTTTCCATACTTTCAGTAACAGAGTTTTAGGACGTTTCATTTCCTATGCTTGCTTTTCATGCTTGGAAATTCCAATTTGTAATTTTATTCAGTGAATTGTCCTTCACTTGTCCCTGCTCTACATTTTTAATAAATTCTCCACTTTATTATTCACCATTATCCAGTCATCATGGATTTTCTTTATGTAGCAGAGTTGTTGAGAAATTAACTAGACAATTTTCAGTGGGCATTAAATCTTAATTAAAATCATGGAACTAAAATAATTGAACCATTCAAAATCAATATATTTCCAATCGAGAATTACTTATGTCATGGAGTCTTGAATAACATTTCCCTCTCTCCTCAATGAATGACTCCTAATTGACACAAAATTGGTCAGTGAATTTTAACTTTCTTCTCAGTCAGGAGTATGAATTTTATGAAAATACAAAATCAAATGAATCATATATGAGATGAAATTTCACAACACTTCATTTTCATTGTCACTATTTGTATTTATTCTGTGAATTATTCTCATTTGAAAAAATGTCTCATTCACATTGTAGTATATTGCTAATTATTATTATTATACAGAGTGTACTACAATTCTTTCACCCCACGTGACCACCTATAGTGGGGAAAAACACATTTTGGTAAAAGTTTACCCTCCAAACAAAATGTTCAAAAATCTGAAAAAATTCCGAGTGTTTTGCTAACTCAAATTTTTTGATATTTTGCACTTTAGAAAAATTGAACTACCCAATTAAAAATTACAGTTAACTGCTGAAAGCCAAAATTCCACCAAACACTGGTATTGGCATGAGTTAAAGTGTTAAAATGACGATAATTTTCGGTGATTCAACTTTTAACAGTTAAATGTCACTTTTAATTGGGTAGTTCAATTTTTCTAAAGTGGAAAATATCAAAAAATTTGAGTTTAAAAAACACTCTGATTTTTTTCAGATTTATGAACATTTTGTTTGTAGGGTAAACTTTTACCAAAATGTGTTTTTCCCCACTATAGGTGGTCACGTGGGGTAAAAGAATTGTGATATACCCTGTATAGGGGGAAACTAACACAAGTCAACTTTTTTGGGGTTTGACTAAAAAATTTTTCATTTTTTTTTAAAAAAAAACATTTGAACGAAGAATATAAAAAATGTACAACAACATAATATATATATATACAGATGTGTATATATGTAAATGGTCTTTTAACAGAGGTAGTATTATATAATGTGTTTTGTGTGTGTGTAAAAATATGTAGTGCACACAAGTCGTAAGTAGAGTCTCATTTTAATTTACAGTCCCTTCAAATACTGTTACTATATCCAATTACATGAATGTGTGTGTGTGAGAGAGTGTGTACTGAATTATAAATTGAACGGAAGGTTTCAACAAAAAATTATTAGTTGGTGTGAGGTGTTTTATTTGAAATGAATCATCTTGTCTTTTCCATACAAGTAATATGACAATTTATCCGCGTACAGTAGAGCTAGGTATAAAGTCCAAGAAAATTGCAACGTGTGGGTTGACTATAAAAAAAATTGGTCGAATGGCAACGTATTTTTAAAGTAAAAACACTTATTTGAGTTTTTCAACATTCGCTATTTTCTCTCTCTCCCTTAATTTACTAAATCTGAATCATATTATGAAATCCACATTAACTAATTAAAGTAATGTCATTCACAATAATTATGTGCAGACTTTTAATTTTTTTTTCCCCTTGATGATATTGCTGTTGTTGTTGTTTAAGAGACAGTACTTTTTTTGGAAACTATTCTTTTTGAAGTTAAACAGGTTTTTTAAGTAAGTAAAACGTGTTCGTTTTCGATTCACGCCCACGTTGATCACTCTCAAGTCTTTTTGACCTTAAAGAATATTTAAATACGAAATATGACAATTTAAAGAGAATAAATTAACGTGCGGTTTAATAATAAATTCAGTAGTATGTAGCAGTAATAATTGTAATGATACTTTTCTTTAAATATATTATATAATATAGTATATATATATTTATTATATATATTTGATTTTCGTTAATCATTTCCTTGTCGTTTCAATTAGCCTCTTCAATTTCATTGCTGTTCAGTTTTTCTTTGTGATCATCATAATAATAATAATAATATTTAATAATATAATTGTAATAATAATAGTAGTCGCATTTAAAAATGCTTTTTTTTAAATGCTTCAAGTTACATATGCTGAAAACAAAAAAACGATCGGTCCATAAGTCCATTGATTAGTTCAGTGACACACGCGTCTTTTTGCCTACCAGCATATGTGAGACGTATATATATAGTTTAAGTACAAGTACATCATCATTTTCCATTGTTAAATATAATTAATAATAATAATAGGATATATACACATATATATCTTCTGTATATATATGTATGTATGTGTGTGTAGGTTTATAGGTACGGTCTACTACTAAGACTATTTGGACTATGTAAGTGTACTGCATGTAGCAACAATCAGTTGTTTCCTTTTTCTTTTAATAATAATGATATAATAAATATTGTATTCATAATAATAATAATAATAGTTGTAATTATTATTCTTGTTAGTAATCTTTTAAAGTTTAAAGGTAATGTGTTTTTTTTCTTTAAATTTTAAAGGGTATGTACATCATAACATGCATCAAAATTAACGAATCATATTTTGTAATCAATTCCTCTCTCCTTTCATCATCATCTTCCTTCATATCATAATGAATAAATATTAATCATTCTACAGTAGTTTATATAGCCTCAATATAGTCTCTCTACAACAGGAGCTGTTCAGCACATTGATTCTACACACTAGTATAGTATTTATATATATATATATATGTTATATATATTAAATATATCATTAGCCATGATTTATTCCTCCTCTTCCACCTCCTTCTCCTCCCCATCTCCTTGTATTAGTAGTATATAGAACTAGTATATAATCTAATTTTAATGTTGACCTGCTGGCTTGCAAAGTCGGTGTATCAATTTGTCCTACTCAAAACTTGGAATGTCAAACACACAACCTGGGTAGGACTGTTGATTTGGTGGAAGTGGACTGGAGGATGTTACTGGGAACGTTGGCTGTCGTTGGACTTGTTGTTGGTGTCGTCGTCGGACTCGTCGGTTTGACAAAACTGATACTCATTGTCGTCCTCCCACCACCACCACCACCTCCTCCTCCCGGATGATGATGGGATGGAGGATGTTGAGGAGGAGAACACGACTGCGGAGCAGTTGCATGAGGGGAATGTATTCCACTAAAGGGTCGTCTTGGCTGTGCCACAAACATGTCTACCTCGTCAACAGGATACCTAAAATTTAGTCAAAATTTCATTGTGAGTAATTTCCTTTGGAAAGTGTATTTAACTTATAAATTAAATTTATAAAATTTATGTAAAAAAAATTTTTGAAACTCACCTGAAATCGGATTTTCTCCTCGACCGTACATATAAATAAAAACAGACGATAATGACGAATACGACCTGTAGAAAAAATGAGGAAATAATTAAATACTCATCAATAAAATATTAATGGGATGTGTGTGTGTGGATGTGTAATTCGTGAAAGTTGTAAATCAAACACGAGACAATCAAGTGAATAAATTATTTATTTACCATTATGGCTACACCCGAGGTAATTCCTGCTTGCTCCAGCATAGCTCGTTGCTTCGACGCTGTAATACAAATACACAAAAATAGATTGTCATTTAGTACGGCTTGAAATTTGAAACATAGTCAGTATCTTGTATCTGTAATAGTATTATTTTATATCAAAACACTCGTAAGGATTTTTTATTGTCATTTGTGTCCCTCGCGAGACTACAGGCAAGGCAAATAAATTTATTTCTACTGAAAAAAGGTTACGGCAAAGACAAGCACAAAGGAAAATTAGTCATAATTATCCAATAACGTCCCATCCAGTATCCAGTGTTAAAGCACGCACACACAAATGCACATTTATACTACACAATGCATTGTGACTGTGAAATGTTTCTTTTTATAAAATGTAAAATTGTCTTCTCAAAGGGAACAGCTTAATGTTCGCTACTGCACTGTACTAGGTATTAAAAGATTTTTATTAATTGGACAATGAGACACAATACAACACAATCCAAAAAACGTAAGCAAGAAAGGAGTTACACACACACACACAAATAAAAAAAATACAGAATAGTAAGGCAGAGTACAATGATGAGGGGATGAAGCGTTTAAATAAACATGTAGTAAAAAGAAAGTCAGTTCATCATATCAAATCGAGTCATCATATCGTCGGCGACGACGACGGCGGTAGAGAGAGAGAGAGTATCATAAGATTCAAATGACTAGCTAAATGTAATAAGAGAGAGAGAGAGAGAGATGGGGAGTCGGGACTGGAGAAAGGACGGCTTGGCCCAAAGAAGTCAAACAAGTAGAAGAAGATGAAAGGGAACCATTGAAACAGAAAATGAAGGAGCCATGGAATGGAGCCCCATAAAAAAATACAAGAAATAACACACAGTACAACAGCATATATGACTAAACACACACACACACATTTACAGGGTAGAGCGAGAATAATAATCATAATAATAATTTCTGGTGTTGGTGGTGCTGGTTGGAAATCGTCGCTCTCTCTCAAAAAAAGGCGACTTTTCCTCCATTCTTCCCTCCATGGTTTTTTGACTGGTATTTTGAACCTCCCCTTTATGATGATATTATCACAAGAAGAGAAGTTTTTATGAGGCGAGGAGAACTCAAAAAAGGCAAACTATTAATGTAATGTAAACAGTCGTGCTTTTGACACTTTTTTCCACTATCATCTATTACATGATTCCATATGTCAGACTCTCTCTCTTTCTCCATCCTACCTGCACAACCACACCACCATACTTTTGTAAATACTCATTCCTATTATCCAACCCAAGACTCTCCTCTCTTACTCTCTCTTTCTGTTGTGATTCAAACCAAGGGTAACTTATTTTATTGTATAATTTGTGTGTGCATAAACATACACATTATCCATTTTCATCCATATTCTCTTTGTCATTTGACGGAACACAGCCTAAGCACACTCAAACACACACATACACACAAGATTGTGCAATCCTAGTAAAGAGGAGAGTGATAAAAAGTAAATTGTATTCTTATATAAATTCTTGGAAGTGGTCTCTCTCTATCACTCCCTCACCAAAAAACTCATTTGTCATTTAATTTCCTTTTTCATAAACACACACATCCACACAAGCCAGTTGAAATCTCATAAACTATTACCCAAGTTGAAAGCATCTTTATTTCAAATATTTCACATGTATACTCCCTACACTCACAATAAGCTATTGCATCACAAAAAAGAAAACGACGAAACAATGTAAAGGAGAAGCAATAAAGCAATGGGCTGTCAAATTTAATAAAGTTTGGATTAAATTGAAGCATCAATTGTACGGATTAACTAATTAAGCTTTACAGTATCTCCCAAAAAATTGGCATCGTTTTACAACTATTTATTCTTAGTCAATTTTATTTGAGTACTTACGTAAATAGGACCCATCCAAATTTTTAAACTCGCACCTCGAGCCCATATAACCATCGCTACACCTGAAATAGATAAAAAATTTTTTTGTAGTATTCATTTTATGAAACCATTAACGTACACGAATTGTTCAAAATGTCCCATAACTCGTAAATTGTACACTAATTTTCTGGAATCATCTTCAAAAAATGAAATATCTCTGGATGGTTAATTATTAAGGTTGGACAACGGGTAGAATTCAAGAAAAGATCATCTAGATATTGTTATACATACTCTAGAGTTAAAAATCGTTAGAGTGCACCTGGGGAAAATCCGCTTAATTTGTATATTTCTTTAATTTTTCTGGATTCCACATAATCTATTAATAAAATACTGGTTGGGTAAGTATGTAAGCCATATGGGAGTCACTGAGCCACTGTACTCTACATTACTCTACATGTCTTCCTGGTACACCTACAAAAAAAAACTTCAAAATTTACTACATGAAGAAATGCACCATCAGCCATGTTTACATTTTAAAAAAATTTTACAACCTATTAAAAGAATGTAATTTATGAACAAAGCACCCAGTTTTTCCCTCAGATCCTAGCAATAAAATTAAATACGTTGGAAATGAATCCAACAAATTTATCTTCTACCACATAATGTACTGTCTTTCTATGTATCTCTCCACAAAAAAAAACAACGGAAGACATGGTTATACAATATAAACTAGCATATGCATCCATACCAAACACACACGAGAGAGTCAATGTATTTTAAAAAACTGGAAAAAATTCGAGTCCCAAGAGGGTCACAAACAGCGCGGGCTATCAACTACACGAGTCCAACTGAATGTTAAATAAACGCATCTTCGTAACCCTAGCAGAGATGAGAGAGAGATGAAACAGTTTATAATTTCTAAGAGGGTTTCTGCCACTCCCCCTAATAATGCCTTTTTACGCGAGACAATGCCAACGTCTCGAATAAATAGTTTTATCTCTATACATTCATAATATAGTGTGTATAATATAATATACACACACACAGATTCCAAAATTCCAATAGCTTCTTTTTTTACGCCTACCGCTTCCTTACAACAAATGATTCTTGCAGAGGAGAAGCTGGTCAACAGAGAGAGAGAGAGGACTAGGTGTGTGTGTGTGTGTTAAATTTACTATTTACCTCTTTTTAGTAGACCCTTGACAGAATTAAATTAAACTTGTTATGAACGTTCTAGAAACTCGGCTTCCTACACACACACACATAATATAGACGATTGCATTCCTCAAGTTTGAAGAAACTTGGGAATTCCAATTTTCAATAGCTTTTCCTTTTTGGAAGCTTAAAGCTGGCCTTTGGACACCCGCTTTTTACTCTCTCTCTCTCAACTTGTCTTTATGACCAAAAGGTACCGGGATCACACAACTGCGCTACTGCTCCTGACTGAGAGAAAGTATTTAACTCGCACCTTTTCCTACACACACAGCTACTACATAAGGAAAGAAACTGGCTACTTTGTTGAGTCGCACAATGTCAACTGTGTGTGTGTGTGTGTGTTTGTGGAGTGTGGAAATTGAAATATCTTGGCAAACATTATTCAAGTAGCATTAAGAGAGAAATGTCATTTGGACACTCAAAATCTATAGTCATAGTAAGACCAAGCCTCCTTGCATGTCCCCTGCTTACCTTGTTAAAGCTAGATGTGTGTGTGTGTAGCCAGCCCAGCCCAGCACATAATACGACATGATTACCCGGGAGGTCTTATTTTCATGTTTGGCCCTATTCTATTTAGTGTGGCCCCTTGGGTTAGCGTTAGCAAAGAAAATCCGTTCATAGGATTAGCGGATTAGCGCTCCAACTAACTTCTTTGTATTCTCTCTCCCCCTCTCTCTCTCTGTGCACCATGTACTGTATAATGGGGAGAGAGATAGACTCTTGAAAAGAGAATGAAACTTAACAAGGGCAAAATACTTGAAAATATATCCCTTAAAGCCAGCCCCTATAATCATACGTAAATGGGGACCACTTTTCAGGAATACACAATAGAGAGAATCCAAGAGAGAGAGAGAGAGACCAACTTTACTCTAGTAGTCCAGTCTAACAAACAAACACACACAAATACAAAGATGAGAAATAAAGACAGACTTATTTATTTATTTCTTTTCAAAAACCTCATCTTCAGACGAACCGCGGACTAACGGGGATTTTCCCTGAACACAAACTTTTACATTCCCTAACTTTTACTTTATTTTACAGTCATCTTTTATAAGAGGTGAAGGAGGAGGAGGAGGGAGACGAAACGAGGATTGACCAGTCTGTAATACTCCTCACCCAAAAATACAATGTCTGTCTACATGTTCATAGAGAGAGAGAAAGAGAGAGAGAGGGAGAGAGAAGTATATCAACCTGTAAAATATTTTGCAACACAAAAAGTGACTTGTCTCCCTCCCTATAAATCCACAATTACTGGAATATATTTAACTACACCAACATTACATACTGATACTGGACGGGGTCGGTGGGAAAAGAGGAACCTGGAACAAAATCAAAACTCGTAGGAATCCCTTATTGCCTATTGACTAGACGAGTACGAGTAGGTGAGGTAGGAAGGATATTCCAAAAAAGATAAATACTTGATGCCATTGCTGCACACACACAGTTTACCTGGAAACAATGAGCGCGAACATGTTTAGCCCACGATTCGGCAGATTAGTTAAACATTCCTCATCATTCTTTTCTTTTCCCCTGCCTCCACGACTATATCTCTCTTTTCTTTCCCCAAACGATTACTCACTCTCTCTCTCTCTCACACACACACACACACATAGTCATACATGGGGGTATGTTTCAGGTGACACGACCAAATATTGTCCTAATCTTTCTCTCTCTCTCTCTCTCTCTCTGCTTCTATGGCGGTCAAGTGTGAACTCTTATCTCATCCCTTCAATATATGTCTGTACAATGAATGACACACACACACATCACAAAGTCCACCTCTTGCCTTGGCTGTAATGTAATTTTCTATCTGAGTGAACAAATACATTTTGAAGGAAAAGTCGCATTATTATCTCTTTCGGAATTCCTTACATAATGATAGACTAAATACCACCTCCACCATACATACAACTACAGTATCAACTTGTTTAGGTTTACAACTTGAAGGTTGAGAGACTCGTAAAGTGTTCAATGTTCTCTCTCTTTCTCTGTACGTACATCATACCTAAGATAGACAGAGGTACACAAAGAGAGAGAGAGAGGTATTTATTGGTGTGTCGAAGTTATTCTTTAGACACCAAATTAAGAGAGAAAAAAAAACGGAAACTAAATATCTCTTAAAAGTTAATGATTCCCCTGAGGATAAAATAACAGAAATAAACATAATGAGAAAGTAACTTATAAACCTAAAAATGAACTGTTCACACACACACATTAGAATTATACTGAGAATTTTGAGTAGTGGCTCGTGGTGATCATGACATTGTGTGTCACGAGCTCTCCTTCGGCTGCCCGTACCTAACCTCAAGACATCCCATTAACAAAACAATACTACTACGGTTCTTCCCCTCCTCCTCCTCCTTCTTTCTCACATGACTTCCCAATATCCTAATTAATACGGTTATAATACTAATTCCCTTTGGGACATTTGAACAAGTCGGATCATGAATATTATATAGGTCACTCACTCGCAGTTGTAGAGAATGGACTCGCCAATTTTGACTGTAAACATGACAAAGAACAAAACAAAACAATTAGCCATTTTCACATTCCCCGATATCCCCCTCAATCCCGCCATCAAAAATGTATGGTCAATTATATCATTAACTAGCGTAAATAATGTTATTGTCATTTCCATTTATTTTGTGTGTGTAGACTGTACCTGTAAAACAGGTAGCACCGTTAAGACAGTAGTGGGCATCATAGTCATAGGGACAAGTGTACGTCTGAATGGTAATATTTGGTCGGAGCGTCGGACTTGGCGGCCTAGGCTTGGGGGTGGATCGACTCGAACAAGCATCTGAAATACACAAAAAGAAGAAACAAAAATTAACAAATTGCTCATTGTACGCATTAACTTTCTCTCTCTTGACCAACATCCTTCATCATTTCAAAATATGGATGACTCAAACCATACTGAGTATGTCATGAGTGAGAGTGAGTGTGTGTGTGTGTTCCGAAGCCGAATGTTCAGAAAAACATTACTTCCTCTTTTCATAAACACACACAATAACACACGCATGAAAATACAGAGCATTTACGAAAGAGTCGTAAATAAAATTTATTTTTACAACATGAAAGCATGTATACGAGAACGAAATGTCACTCTTGAAATCTTGACCCTGTCAAAGGGACACACAGTCACCGTTTACACACATAGAGAAGGATTTTATTTCCCCTTTTGTATAACACACACACACACAAAGAGAGGGAGGGAGGGAGGGAGAGAGACTGGGAAGTTCATTATGGATAAATACATGGAAATCGTCGGAGAACATGAGAGTGTACACTCTTTTTTTTGCTACTACCAGCATCCGCTTGTACTCCTTCCGCTGTGACTTGTACTTCCGTCTTGCAGGACAGTTTAAGGGCCATTCCTACTGCAAATGATACACTCCGGCTATTGTTAGCCAGTCAGCCATCCAGTCCAGTTGGACAACACACACACAGGCCACATTTGGATATTTGGCCACTGCCATCGCCATGATATAATCCCTTAGGATCGCTTTCATTCAAAAACCAAAGACTTGGAAGAGGAGAGAAGCAGAAGGAGCAGCTTGCTACAGTTGGACTTGGAGGCCCTTGAAAAATATAACCTCTGGCACTCTGAAGGTATGTGCCATATGTCAATCTGTTGACCCACGAGACGACTAACTAAAATGGACATGTGCAATTAGTCGATTACTCCCCTCTAAGTCTAAAGAGAGGGAGAGCCACTCAAAGGGAGAGAGGGGGAGTGAAAGAGGAAGAGGAAAAAAAAGCCATGTGCTGTCGAGATGACCCTCTACTATGCCACCAACATGCATGAAATTTGATCTTCCTCCCAGCACGCGAACCACTCTCTTCCCTCAATCTCACTTAGCTTTGCTTTGGCCCATTATCATGACTGTACACAGGCATAAAATCACAAAACTTAACGCAACCAATCTCAAGTGTGTTCAAAAATGGGTTCATCCATTTGACGATCCATATCCATATTTACTGTCCCCCCCTTCTCTCTCTCTCTCTCTCTCCGTCTCTCTCTTGCTCATCATAATTACATTCACATTCATATTAGCTGTGGAAAATGTCCACTTCCATCATATATCTCTATCAACTATCCACACTACTCTGAGCCTAGTACTCTCCAATGTGTTCCCTTATGTACACATACACTGTACAAGGACTCCACCATTCTTTCAACAGATTACTCCCAAAAAAACACACACACATAACGACGACCATATTTAAAAATTACGTGACTCTTCTCTTCATAATTTTATCCACTATCACATCAAACACACACTTTATACACCCTCACACACTCGCACAGTGAAAGAGAGGTAATAATTTATTAGGTCCATTGAGAAAACTAACCATTTCCCATTATCCATAAACTAGTCTTGCACCTCCTCTCAATTTTTTACTCAAATTATACAAAAAATCAACTTCTATTAAGATTTTTTATGAATAAATCTTTGCCCAAACTATCACCCTCAAATCATGATTTAAGTGAGAGACTTTTTATGAACCGGCAAAGAGGGCGAAGAGGGGAGAGAGCGGATCTATTATGAAGCCTGATCTCTGTTAAATATTAAATGTAAGGGCAGCACATGATTAAGCCTCGACTTAGTACCCTGCGTGCTATCTTGGGTCACGATAATATCATGTAAGAGAAGAGAAGAGAAAAAAAATCTCTCGTTTTTGTCTTGAGGCCAAATGAACTTCAACTTCAAATGGAGAGAGAGAACCACGGCCACAGCCACAAAAACATGAAGGGCCAAAGCCAGGCCACGAGACCTTTTTTTCTCTCTCCAGAAACGGCACGAGCCTACTTCTACTACTTCATCATTATCACCGTCTCTCTCTCTCTCTTTCGTTTTTTTCTCTTTTTATAGCGCGTACGCGTATCTCGTATGTACTCCTCTCCAACAAGAAAGAACACAACAACAATCAACATCATGTGATGGCAACGGTTTAAATAACAGCATGATAGGGAACTCGATGAAACGCCTTTCTCTCCCTCCCTCTCTATTTAGAAGGTCAAGTAAGGAAGCAGTGTACAGCAGCCAGTCACCGCCTTGTAATAAAATATAAGAAAGAGGCAACAAGGAGCAGCAACAGCAACAGCAGACTTAAGATAGGACTGGAAAAGTGAGACAAGAGAAGAGAGAACTATACTTTACAGCTTTCCTTAGCTACATTCTTTTCTTTTCATGCATTTAAAAACTTTTATACAGAGAAAAAAGAGAGAGAGAGACGTCCCAAACATGTGAAATTATTATTAAACCCATCCATGAATTTTTTTACTTGTTGGGCACACACACACACATGTGTGTCTATTCGTAGATGAATCCACACACACACAGAGACGACCAAGGAGAAGACGTGAGCACCTGGCTTCTTTGCTTCACTCTCTCTCTAAAATTATTTTGTACACTTAAACTATTGTAGACCTTCAAATTACCTATAAAATAAGCAAAGGCTTTTTAACATGTCTATAGACACACACACACACACACGGCTGTGCTATGCTAAACAACCACACATATACCTCCATACTTGAAGATGAGTGTGTGTGTAGACAAGGAAGAAGGGGGGAAATGAAAATGTATATTGTCAAGAGAAAGGAGAGAGAGAGAAAGGGAGAGGATGGAGTCTCCATTTACCTGACTGAGCGAGCTCTGAATCAATTCTATGCATATCCTTCTACCAACTCTTATATCCGCCTTCCATTCCCTCCACACACACACAAGTGTGCACTTTGTGTAGACTGCATGTGTATATCAATCAATTCAAAATGTGTAAGATATAATATCAAATGTGTAGTGAGTGTGTGTTCAGGTTAAATATGAGAGAGGGAAGAAGCACGTCAAGATTTTCAAGGTATACACTTTTTGAGAAAAAAACATTCCATTCTTTTTGTATAAAGTTTCACCCTTACTCTGTTCCCTGTGTGTGTGTGTGTACTATGAATGTATGTGTGTGGGGGATGGAAAGGGTAGCACAGACACACAAGCTAAAGGTCTTGATCAGATAAAAGTAACCATCTAAACTCCACAATCATGAATTGCAATGACACACATTATCATCAAGACACCTCTTCCACAGACACACACACACACGTACAACATAGTCAATGTGTACACACGTCCTTATTTATTTTTTATAATTTGATATAGGACCCTCGTCTACTCGTCTAGGTCTACTCGCGTGTGCCGTGTGTAGTCTTATATTTTCATAAGGAATCATTCAAACATCATCTCTCCCCCTTCCTCTTCTCTTTTAGCCCTATTTTCAATGAATAGAGCAATGAAATACAATTTAGGCACACGCGTCTCCATCATTATAATTTCTATTGATGATCAGCAGGAAGGAAGGTAAATGTTTCAATAGTGCTCTACACGCTACACCTCCTCCTTATCCTCATCATTCCAACAGAGAAGATGAGGAGAAAGGAGGGACCAATCCTTCATCTCCACAGTCTGGAGAGACTGTGTGTATATTGTGTGTCGTGTGTGTGTGTGAAATGCCATGTGTTTTCTTAATCCCTCGATTTTCATCAACGACACTCCAACAATTTTCTCATTTACATGGTCTCCCTCTCTTCTCATGTGTGTGTGTGTGGACTGTGCAAATCTTAAATTCAATTTGAAACCTTTTTTCTTCTCTCTCTCTCTCTTTCTCCCCTCCTTATATTCTCAAAACTTATAAATTTTTATGAGATATTAAAAACCAAAACCAAATAAACTCTCTCATTGTGAACGACCAGACACACGTCGTCGTCCTACAGATAGGACAAGTTCGACAGACAAGAAAAATATGCAAGGAAGTTGGAAAGAAGGAGGGAGGGAGGGAGAGAGACTTGGTCTGAAATTTATATAGAGTCGTCGTTTCATGGTCGCATCGCATGATAACCTCCACACACACACACACACGAGACACACTAAGAAGGATTCAAGTTTAAAAACCTGGTAATATTTTTGTATTTATACACATCCACACATCACACTCAAAAGTATGTATATTTAGGACAGAGGATAGAACAAACGGAGTACATGTGTGTGTGTGTGTAGTTGTAGACAGAACGAAGTGAGTTGTGGATAGGTAGACATAGGTGCAAGTTCCTTGCAGTCTGTCCTATGTGGATCCTATGGGCATATATAATTTATTCTTCCCATGCCCATGAATGTATTGAATTACAAGAGAGGAGGAGGAGAGAGGATAGTGGGAGCTGTGAGCTGTACTCTAGTTATGCCAACAGCTATTTCATATTTGGAACATTAAAATTGCGACCATAAGGCCCTTCACAGCACAGCTGTTTCCCAATTCCTCCTTTTCACGTTTTTCCTCATTTGGTATGTACACTCAATTTGCATTCTTCAGTCTCTCCCTCTCCTCCATCCCTCTCTCGTCCAGATAAGTATAATCTACCTCAAATGTGTACAAGGGGGAAAAATACACACGAGTTTTTGGGGAAAAAGAGACTAAAACTGTTCCAAATACCCTTCCTCCACACACACACACACACGCTCACACACACTCACCACAAGGAAGGAAGACAAGACACGAGGGAAAAAATACAAGACAGTCCAAACCAATAGTTAAGGGATGTGTGTGTGCCCCATATATTATTTCCATATATATAGGAAGCTACCCAAGTTCAGTCTGGTTACCCTAATCTAGTACCATGTGGATGTACATACGAGGAAAAAATGTGTGTGTGTGTGTAGCTGGATTCCCGATTCTCAAACACCGTCGTCCCTTCCTTTCCTCCTTGTCTCTCTCTCTCTATCAAAAAAGGTAAATCACAAGATGTTATTTGTAACCCTCCCCCACCATCCATTATTTCCTGTACAATTCCAACACTCCACTCCCTGTCTCTCTCATCCGCACACTTCCTTCCCCCCAATTTTTCATTGTTCAACTTTGTCCATGTCAAACTATTGCAAGATGCCAGACACACACCACACACACACTGGATTATAAAAGAGCGTGTGTTTATCATAAGGACTTTCGATCCGACCCAAAATTTTCTTACTACAATCAAGTGGAAAGAGTTATTCTTTTTAAAATAGACACAAATGAGGAGACAATTCACCTAATATTCTTCCTATTATTCTTTTAAAAAAATTGTATCCACTCGCGCGCTAAGAAAATCTAAGAGTTATTAGTTAAACTACCTTTGTAATACTTTGTACACATTGTCTTCAACACAAATTGGTTAAAGACACTGAGCCTCTCTTCACCACATTGTAAAAATAATAACCAGTGATACAAATACGACTTGCGTCATTCACACCACGTCAAATTTCATAAAAAAAATTTTGATTGTACATGTGATGAGTCATTCCAAATGACGTAGATGTAACTTGTTCTAAAAACCAACACTTTTTTTTGATAAAGTCACAACCCATTTTTCCTCTGGAATGATCACCAAACGTCATAAATTATCATTTTGAACGTCACCAAAAGGACAAAACGTATCTCTCTGACATTTAAGATGCGACTCGTAATTTATCCGTGTTTTCCACTTGCCGGAAACCTCTCCTCTACAAATTCTTCTCAAAATAATGGAAAGAGAGGGATAATAAATGTGTTTGATAGTAAATGCACATCATATGTATCATCAGAAAATCAAAATAATGACAATCGAGAAAAAATATCCACTGTCATTCTATGAGCATTGTGTGTGTGTGTGTGGATTCCACTCGCATCATTTTCTCCCATCTATACTACATTTTGTAGTCCACACACTACACACACACTGCGTCAACACAGTCCATGGTGATGATAGAATTAGGACCTAATGTAGGGAAAATTTTTCCCCTAATCCTCCATCTCTCTTCAACAAACAAAAAGACAGATCAATCGTACAGTGTGTCAAGGACGGAGATAATTCATCCTCCTAATTGACACTATTACTCTTGGAGATAAATCCTGTTGTTGAAATGGAACATCATCACATTCTGAGGTCCAATGTACAACAGTTTTTTGTATTTGATTCATTTATCATCAACCTGCCATTACAGTCACATTATTCCTATTACTATGCAAGAAGAAAAGTAATTAAAATTAAAACTTACATCCCTCACAAATACTATCGAATGTAGGTGCCATAGTCGACTTCAAATTGTTGCTGAGACAGACTCTCTGTCTGTCTCGTCTCTATTACTTGTATCCGTCTGGCTATTCCTCAACCCAGAAAGGTGTACCACACACACACACGTACACGAGTACGGGGAGAGAGGGAGAGAACAATTCTTAAAAAAAGCTTAAGGACTCCCGTCCCTCACCAAATGTTTTTTTTTCTCCAAGGGGAAGGTTAAAAAGATGAAAAGCTGCTGTTCCTGTTATTGCTCTTCTTCTACTCTTCTTCTTCTTCTATATTCTTTTCGCAGGAGCTGGAGTTGGTTCACAAAAACTACCAGCCTACAGTTTTACCTTCTGTCATTACGTGACACACTCCACACATGCACGTTACACATGTACGCTACATTCATGTGCCATGACAATAGAAATTATTAGGATCAGTTCCTGGTTAAATTCTAAAGGATTCACTGTGGCAGAGAAGAGAGAGGGAGAGAGAGGGAGGGAAAAAACAAGTGAAATTTCCACCGTAAATTTCATAAAGGGATGAACGTCACTTGTACTCTCTTCTCATACATGGATGTGTGTGTGTGGTTGGGATCATCATACACAGATATAAGACAGAAGAAGGGAGTCATGTGTTCTTTAAATGAGTACATAAATGATGAACGTGCGTACAAAACTGTATCTGTATATCACACACATACACACACACATAGACACGGGTTGGAAGCAAAGGAGGTAGTAATTCAACTTGTAGTTCTTCACACTGCCTCTAATGTATTTCACTTCTACTCCATATTCATTTTAAATATCTCTCTTCCCCCATACATATCATCTATAACTGTCTCAATGTTAGTTCAAAAAGCATCAGCAGGAGATACAAAGAGAGAGAGAGAACTAAAAAAATCCGAGACGACCAAATGGAATGGAAAACGAAGAAGAGAAGAGACTAGTCAGGAGCAACCTGCCTGACCCGTCTTCTTTTTCTCCTATTCACCAAATGTTATGTGAGACTCGTGCCGCCACTCTGGCCAACTCTTTGCACTCTTTTTCCTTCTTCCCCCCTCCTTTGTCACACACACACACACACATAAACACTACACTCTCACTCTCCAGTTGTTCCGGCAGCCGGTTCATTTGTGTGTATGCACAACATACATGTACACCCCAGCACACTTGGTCATATCACATCACTCACTCCCCCCTCTCCAAAGAACATCTCAAAGAACACAGGTAAATCCTCCTCCTCTCTCTCTCTCTTTCTATATATATTAATATATATCTTGTCAGAACAGTGTCTCGCTCGTCCATCCACAACTACACCACACTATAAATACACGTGTGTGTCCTTCAAGGAACGTTCCACTGTTGTATGTACGTACAGTGAAGCAAAAATATTTTTTGAAGCCACCTTTCCCTTTCAAAACCGCAGGCAAATGTAAAGATTTTACTATTGGGACAGCCTAAGTCCTACTATATATACAGATGGATTTTGTGAAAATACCTTGAAAAATACGTTGCCCCCTCCCCTCCCTCTCCTATCACACAACAACATGTACATGTATAAACTGTATAACATACCATTCAGTTTTTATCCTATCTTTAAAACCCATTTTTATCGGCCAGTTATCAAATGTACGGTGATCATGCGAAGCCTACACACACACACACACACTCTCTCTCTCTCGTATATGTAGCAGCGGACCATGCTGTCGTTCTCTTGACGAGTTTTTTTCAAGCTCCAGACAAATAATGGCTGACCAAACCAACACACACACACAAATACTACATACTACGGAACGGCACCTTGTACAGTAAAAAAAACAGTGTGTGTGGTGGTGGTGGGGCTGGTGTGTGTGTGTATCATAGCCATGTGTGAGAGGGCTTACGACCAGAGTCACGACAATCTGCATACACACGCGTATATACAATATACATGGACATGAAGAGAGAAAGAGAGAGAGAGTGGAATGGAACACCGGTAACACAATATCACAGACTCCTGCACACTACACTCTTCACTGACAAGGGCAATGAATGGCATCAAGGCCGCTAATTATTTCTCCATCACCTCCTTTTCTCTCCCTCCCTCCCTCCTCCTCCTGGATTTTAATTTAAAGTGCATAACTGTACTCGACCGGCCGGTCTGCCTGGATTTCGGGTCCAAAAACACAATGAAATTTATACAACGTGTAACATATCTTTCCTGCACATTTTGCGAAATACTATCCATCACCACACACACTCACACACACACACACGCCGCACAACACATTCATGCATTCATAATCTATGTACATGCACAATCCTAATCGTAACCGGAAAAAATACTCTCCAGCCAAGCACCAAAAAAATGTTTTATTCCACACACACACAGATATAGAGAGAGAGATTACTCAGCTTCGAGTTCTCCCATATTGTCGAATAATTTAGGTGACTATATTTAAAACAAAATAAACCATACATTTAACGACTCCAACCTACAAATTATTCAGGGCAATATTTGAGGGGAGGAGGAAATTTAATCATTGTTTTGTAGCCGACTTGCATTTATCGCCAAAAAAAAAAATTTTCACAGTCTGCATATCTTCCACTCACAATCTCTCTCTCTTTGAAAGCAATCAACGTGTGTGTGTGTGTGTGTCATACACACTGAACACTTTGTTCTTTTTTCTTCTTTCCTCCTCTCTCTCCCTGTCTGCATATATTTGAATAATATTTTATGGAAATCAATTGCTGACTCAGACACATTCCACACACTCAAGGCTTTCATGATTAGATTTAGAACCACACAGAGGGCTCACCATTTCTGGAGTATGAAAAAGAATGGAGTGTCCTTAGAATAGCAAACTTATACATAGGCAAACTGATACTGATGACAGTCACACGACTACAAATATTCCTAGATTATGTCATAGCCAGATCCATGTATAAATGAGTTCAGCATGCAAAAATGTGTGTGTGGCGTCCTCCTGTCCGTCTCCTCCTCCTCCAGGATATACTCTCATTTCTGACCATTTTTTACACGTTGGAAAAACAAGGAGCCCAAAAATAGAGGATGAATGGTCTCTCCACAAAAATCTACAATATCCGGAATGATGAACGAAACCACTTCAACGTTACATGGGATAAAGTTTACAGAGCCAAGGTAAACTTTTGCATGCATTTAAAACTGTGTCATGCTACACACACACACACACACTCACCCTGGTATCGTGCCCGTGTATCTGGATTTGACAAAAATGGATTGACAAAGGTAGAGAAAAAAATGAGACACACGAACTTGCCTATATACCTATATGTAGGAGGCATATGTACTGTACGGTACAGTGCTTACAGAAGAAAGAGTGAAACAAGAAAACGGATGCAGACACTGCCTCTCTTTCTCTGTGTGTGTGTGCACATGCAGCTTGCAGTCTACAGTGTGTGTACATAATAATAGGGAGATAGCATGGGTTGAAGAAGAAGAACGGCATTTTGTTAAAACTGTACACATGCACTCCCCAAATTGGTTACAAAAGGATAACTACACTATGAAACACACACACACACATTATGAAATGCACAGTCAACTTATAAAATGAGAGGAAAGTAGAGAATGAAAGATGCAAGTGGCTAAGAGAGTGAAAAATGAACTGGAATATCCGGTGTTGTCAAGTAAAAAATCCCGTAGAATCGCTCCGTCCGTTCCTTTTCCTTTCTCTCTCTCTCTCTCCCTCTTCATCGGCTTGACACACACAAAACACTAAAATTCTAAACTAAAACCCCCGCTTTGGGTTTTACACATATTCACCCAATATTGCACCGAGTCAATCCCATATACAATCTACGTGTGTCTACTCTAACAGAAACCCTCTCTCTGTTGTACAGAGACACCTTCACACAATGGGGTCGGCTGAGACCATGAGAAAGTTAGGTAGGTATCAAGGTAAATCCTCATTTTTATAGTTTGAATTATATTACTATCACATACTATGTAGGACATACAAGAAGGGAAAAAAATGGATGAAACTCCCAAAATTCCACCCAAATTTTATTTTCCAGAGTCTGTCTCTGGAAAATGTGTTCTGTTGAAAGCCTCTAATAATACATTATGCCATTATACATCTAATTCTAATTCACTGTGTTTGTGTGTGTGCATGATCACCACTCCTAAATTTTTACATGACTCCTGTCCATGACGCGCATTTTTTACCATCCTATTCCTCTCTGTCTCTCTCTCTCTTTCTCTTCACTACGAAAATTTGACAGAGTCGTAAATGTGAGTTGATTGATATTCCTCTCTTCATTTTTTTTCCAGAACGAAGTGTGATACGCAGTGTATTTGTTACCAGGAAAAAATAGCCAACGCTATGGATATACAGTGGTATACATAATGTGTACTTCATGGTTTAGTCCATCCATCTCCTCTGCACTCCTACCCTACTCATCCTATCCTCATCTCCTGATGATGATGATGATGTGATGGTGATCACACACATTTACATGTGTTAACCTGTAAAAGTTGTACATTCAACCGAAAATACAAAATATTTCTTTTGCTCTGCTCCGATGCGGAGGTTCTGCTTTTTGCTCAATTTCTCTCCCCCCAACCCCTCTCAAAATTAGAGTACCACACCCTGCAAATTAGTGAAGGAATTCATGTCCAAGGATCTCTGTCCTGTTTTGGACAAAAAAAGATACTCATGGAATCCTTGGATATGATCATACGAATACGTAAAAAAATGACACACTGTTTTTTAGCTTTAGTCCAATTCTTGGACTCTCAAGATGATGATACAAAAGGGAAAGTCAATTGTCCCAACTAGAATTATTAAAAATGATGTGACTTTATTATAGATCAATATCTTGAACATTTTACTGTTTAGTCCATCTTTGGAAATATTCAAAACTGAGTTAGAAAATTAATCCTGACTTGATACGCGTGTTGTATATAACATTACACATGTTATACAATCTACTCAAATTTTAAGTCTACTATTAATACTACAACCGTATTACAAATAGACATATCATCACACACACACTAATTAGTTGATATTTGCTTTGCAAATACTCAACTGTCTCTCAAAATGTTTCCCATTCTCTCTTGACAAAACTGGAATTAGCACAATCATAGCACAACGAATCCTTGCCATCATCACACACACTGAACCAACTCTGATGCCGAAATAGGATATAGGCACTAAATCAAATGGAAAAAGCAAGATGGATAACAAGCATTCTTAATTACACAATTCAATAGGACACACACACACACGGGAGAATGCTTATGAAAATTGATGCAGCATGTCATTCGTCTAGTTGAAAACACATTACCTACTCATACGTGTGAAAGTAAAGGGGAGACAGAGAAAGAGAATACAAGTGTGCCAAAACATTTCCATCATCTCAACTTACACTATACAGAGTCTCCACTCTACACAGACACACACAGAAAGAGAGAGAGAGATGAACACGAGATGAGATTGTGTATTCTCCAAACAACAAATCAGCTCCGCACCAACCAAAAACTCAAGAAATCGTTCATCTAAACCTCAACTTACTCCTCTGCTTACTTAACTTCCACACACAGACACACACACAACTAACCAAGCGAACGGTTCCTAAAAAGACTCTCACACATCCCACTACCTACTGTACTTGTACTGTTTATGGCTCTTCACCCAGTCAGTCATACATGGTGTGTGTTGTAACAAAAAACCAATAATAAATCTTTTCCTATTACTATTTGTATTTTTGCCCTTGTCTCAAAAAGCAACGCCAGAAAATTTATGTACACGTACACTCTCTCTCTCTACCACACCACAGTACACTGTCCACACAGACATACACTTATTGACACAAAATACATACACGAATGCATTGAGATGAGCGCTAAAATCCAGCCTTCCACACACACAGCTACACACCACCATAGACAGAACCCAGTCACGGTTCATTGTGCTCCAGTTGTTGTCACTCTTTGGGCACTCGACGAACCATGAAAGTCTGACGACATTCCCTCGCCACGTCACTACAAATACATACTTATTTACACATCCCCCTCCCCCCACCCCAAATGACGGGGAAACAATAGAGAGAGAGAAGCTATCCTCACAGTCTCTCTCTCTCTCGATTTTTTCATAAAAATCTTCGCAAGGCTGATTACAACGTCCTAAACTGCAAATAATGATTTTCCTCCTGCATCCTTTTTAACCTTGTTTACGCTTTATTATATGAACAATTTTTATTTCACCAAAGATTTTCCTACAATCTCTCTCTCCCTCCAGTTCTCTAGACAAATTTTTTCCCTCGCCAACTTCCCTGAGAGACAGACAAAAGGTTTCACTCTCACACACATGCACTCTCGTTTATGTCTCTCTCTCTCTCTCCGTGTGTGTGTGTACTGTGGGGTAGCCAGTCAAATTGATTTTATATTAAAGCCAAATATTCAACGAGCCAAGTTGTTTAGACTTCTATGTAGTTCCTCTGATTCTCATTATACCATACACACGTACATACCACACAAACACACACGAAGAACCAAGTCAAGCCCAATGAAATGCAAGTCAAAAAATTGTTATATTTAAAGAGGAAACAATCAATTCCATGTCCAACGTACCACACACAAACACACACACGAAAAATAGAAGGAATCGTAGGCAAAACACACACACATAAATTTTTTTACAAGCCAAGACTTTCTCTCCCATCAAGTCATTATATTATTGTTCCCGTCTAGGAAAAAAATATATTTATGCAAATATCAATAAGAGGAAAAAAACTACCGCCATGCCATGCACTACTACATAGTCTACTTTGATATGTAAAATAATCCCCTTTATAAACAATTTTGCATGGGAATTGACTTTAACTACTTGACTTACAACTATCATGTATTTGGGATCCTGGCCCCCTAGCTTATATGTGTGTGTGTGTGGTAATAAAATTTTAACGCCGAAATTGTCTTCCTGTAGACCACACAATCTTGATGGAATTGAAATTTTGTACAATATTAAACTCGTCATCTCGTAAACTATTTTTTTTAAAAAAACTATTACCAAATTGAACCTTTTGAATACGAATTTCGGAAATGACCTCAATCTTTATTAGATAATTATTTTACACTCGTCTAGTCATCAATTTGGCCATCATCGTCATTCAAACCAATAAAATACTGAAAATATCCGAAATGAAAAACAATGTTCATATCACACACACACACAATGATTCGTTATAAGAGTGATAAAAGTAGTCCACTAGTGGAAGGAACAAGTGCATAATTTAGTGCATTCGTAAAAAATAGCACTTGTACCCCAAACAAGTTCAAGTTGTAAATTGTAATCATAAAAAATTTGAATGGCCTACACACACACACACAGTTTAGGAGAGAGAGAGAAGAAGAAGAAAGAAAAAAAGAGTAGCAAAAATCCCCCAGAGTCCTCGTATGAAGCATCTCCCTATTACTTAACTTTAATGACAAAAACTAAGCAATCTGGGATAACAATACATGAATAAACACAGTCAACTCTCTCTCCCTCCTCTCTCTCTCTCGGAGTGTGTGTTTGTGAGGGATTTTTTATGTCCGAGGAAGAGAGTGACACGTGCAAAAGATCTCTATTTCCCCGTCTTAATGAAGACATGAAAACATCAAGAAGCCTTCTCTCTTTTTTTCTTCTCTATCTCTCTTCCCCTCCCGTATGCTCCACACACACACAAAGAGTCCCTGCTTCCAAGTTAATGTAACCCTTCTTGTCTGTCTATCTTTCTCTTCTTTAAAAAAATCCCAATCCTTTGAGTTCCTAACCTCACGGCACAAGCACAAATAATAATATGCAGTGTGACATGAGTAGAAGAGCGTACTATTGTCATCTGAGACGACATGATGACGACATGGTCATAGATGAAAGGCACACACACACACCACAACCATCACACAAGTATGTAAGGAGTTTAGGAGGCAGACTGCAGCCACTCATAAGGGCTCCCTCCCCGTCTCTTGAACAAATAGTGACACACATACACATGCACCAAAGATAGAGCATCTTTATAAAGATGAATATCATGTCAGAGTCTGCCAACAACCAAACCAACTACACACACACACAGTACACATCTCTTGCTACTTACACACAACTTCGACTACTCAATGAAGAAACCAAAGGGTGCGGCATCAACACTCCAAAACACACTCACTCCCGAGCACGGGCAGTAAACAGAGACAGAGAGGCACACGAGGGAAAGAAAGCCAGATGAAAGAATAAGATCAAGTGTGCCTGTATAAAAACTTGAAGACTTTGGGACAGAAACGATCTTCAGTTTTTCACTTTGCATTTGCTTCCAAGAGTCAACTCTCCTTCTGTCTCTCATAGACAACACTCGACTCCCTCTCTTCAATCTACTTCATCCTTATACAGTTACACAGTACACATACACGCATCCACATCCATACACAAAATTCCTCCTCTTATTCCCGAAAAAGATGAATGCACACAGTTTTTCCACATGTGTTTCCAAAAAAATTCAAGAGGTCACCACAAAAGGAGAAAACTTTGGGAGTTTGCTTTGATCCTCTCTCTCTCTCTTCTTGTCTACCTAAATTCATATTCCACAAGAGAGAGAGGAGCAAGCTGCATCTTTGTCGTCCTCCCTCTTCCATATGAACAGCCAGACGTACATACCAGCAGAAAGAGAGAGGACCATTCTTCCATGTGTGTGTACTTTGGTTCCTCTTAAATCATTTCCTAGACACAGAAAAGACAAGAGACACGACAAACACAGTCAAACACATTCCTTCAAAAATCCGGATAACCCAACTTTTTTCCTCCTCCTCCTCAAACACTTTTGTGTCCCCAACTTCCTCAAATAATCGTATGCTAAAGTTACACACTCTTCTCTCCCCATTCCCCCCCCCTCCCCTCCACACACACACATCATCCCGTTTTACTTTATTTATTCCAAGTGTTTTCCTTCCGAAAAATAGCTCAAAGTCAAATTCTGAATAGTGTGGAGAAACATGCAATGAGGAGGCTTCCATGTATCACAAGGTAAAAAAAACTTTGTTTTAAAGAGAGAAAAAAAACGAAATGAATAATAATAATTCGAGTCTCTCTCTCTGGGTGTGCTGGCGTGGCGGGTGATGGTGATGGTTGGTGCTGCACAATTTCCTTCCGTCCATTTGAATACAGTTAGTCAAGGGTCATTTGACGTAGGTCAACGGTCAACGGTAGCTTAGGAAAATATCGTGGTCTGGATCATTAAGTAATAACAACTGTGCAACCATGGAAGAAGGAAAAAGAGAGAAAGAGAAAAAACTAACAATCATCTCGCTCTCTTTTTCTTACTCCTGCTTTCTCAACTCTCCGTCATGTCCTTCCTTCCGTCCTTGTTCCGTGTGCAACTTGCATGCCCGCCACTTAATGCCCCACTCTCACTTCCATTTTTTCTTCCTCCCAAAAAATTCGTATTCAGTTTCTCTCTCTCTCTACTCAAGTCCGTTCAACAAAACAAACATGAAACATCCAACACGAAACGCAAAATATACATAAAAGTGTTCCAACCTCCCAAAGAAATTACGAAAAGAGAGAAAGACGATGTTAAATGTAAAAAAAATCTCTCTCTCTCTCTTCCACACAGACAATCAAGAAGGAAAAGTCGGAAACTTTATACTCTGACCAACTAGACTTTCCATCTACTCAATTCTTATGACCCCCTCCCTCCCCACCACACACACACACAAAGTAAAGAGTCCAAATAGAAAAAGAAAGCACTCATAATGTAACCACTTTCCTCTCTCCCAGGTTGTATAAACTAGATGATACTTCCATATTATTACTGCAAGACATCAACACTACCCGGACCCTTTCACTCTCCGCATGTGAATGACGTACTTTACTAATGGAGGTCTCCTCTTCTTCCCTTTACATTACATTACACTGTATTACATTATGATTATGATGAACAAGTGGACCCAGTAAAGTAATGAAAACTGTAACTGCCCTTCTCATCATCATCATCATTAAATTACATTACAATATCGTCCAGCATGGTACACACACATTACACTTTCTCCACACATCACAGTGCTACAGTACGAGTACAATGTCTGCAATCATATTTTGTACCATTTCAATCAGATTTGTCCCCCTCCCCTCCATCCCCACACACACACACAGGACGTACCCCACGACACACTTTATATTATCCAAATCTCACGTCTCTCCCACATTTCAATCAGATTTGCCCCCCTTCAATACACACCGTACCACACTTTGTCCACACACACAAGTCTCACTTCTCTCCACCACAATAAATATTGAAAAAGTGGATAAGGAGAGAAGGGAAGGGAGGAGGAGATTGAGGAAAAAATATTAGATTTGCAATCTTATCCCTCACCTCTCCCTTCTTTTATTTCACTCCTCTATTTTGTACTTTCCATCACCTCTCCCACTTTGCGATGTTATTGTTGTGTGTGTGTACTGTGTACGAAAAGTGAGAGAGGGAAGGTGGGGAACGGAGATGGAGCCGATTATATTATAGCCATGATCGTGAGTGCAAAGAATTAATTCTTTCTCCAAGTACAAAGAGAGAGAGAGAGAAGGAAAAATATTTATGATCGAGACGATAGACTCCATGTACCCCCCTTTTATTAATGTAATCGTAATGCAATGCACTTCAAACTGGCTGCATACATTTGATTGCCACACAAAGTTGTACAGTACCATGTACCATGCAGGAGGAATAGCAGAATCACAACACACGTACGGGCAACTAACATGACCATGTAGAACGTCAATAGTATTACACACACACACACACACGACCATGCCAACTATTTTCCTTCCTCCTTCCGGAATTTTTACCCCCTTTCACCAACATCTTTCTACTCCGAGTTTCCCTTTCCCTCACACACACCACACTCACAAGGAAATATAAGTACAAGAGAGGGCAAAATAGTTGCAATTTTTTTTTTCTAAATAAAAAAAAAAAATTTTTTTGCAGCACACACATCGGTCTCCCATACATTTTCGTACACACACAATCACATCACACAATTCGGAATGGCATGCATAAATAAATATGTATACACTATACATGTATTGTATCGTAGTACATCAACATCAGCCAAGGTCTACTGCCCCTCTCTCCATCCATCTATTCTCTCTCTCTCTCTCTACAACACCCCAAGTTGTGTATTGTACAGCACCATCATGACAATCCTCACATGCCTAGGAAAACTTACAACTTTTTTCGCTCCTACTACATCACATCACACACACACACACACTCTCTCTCTTTCTCTCACACACGGCAATAACTATAATACTGATGGTGTTATCATTTTGGCCCATCAGCCGAGTTTGAAACACGAAACTCTATCTCAAGTCAACTTGTATTTTATTCAACTCTCTTTCCCCACCATTTCCACACACTTGTACACTTAGTGTGTGAAGTACTGTATGTGTACGAATGTAAAGTCTGTAGGTAAAGAGTTTTGCATGAAAGAAATGGAGAAATTCATTTTTCTTTCTCTCCCTCCTCCTCCCTTTCTCCCATTTAATACACTGGTATGTAAATGTACCAGTATATAAACTACTACCATTACCTCCCCACTTCTTATCACACAATTCAGTGTTTTGACTGGGGAGAGAGAGAGTGTGAGACTTTTTTGCAACAATCCTACGGAGGAGTTCCATACACACAAAATTTTCATTCTCCACTCCCTTCTAGCAGCTAGTCATTTTGAAGATAAAAAATTCCCTCTCTCTCTTTCCCTCCTTCTCATTCAAATTTAAATGTTCAAATGCCTTACAATTTACAATCGGACACGCCATAAATCAACCAAATAATTACAGAATGAAATGGAGACTGATTACAACGACGATATGTAATGACTCATTAAAAATACATTTTCTCTATACGTATACAAGCAACGGTGTGCCGTGTGTGTGTGTGCTAGGTTTTTCCTCCTCCAAGGAACAACGTTAATTGAGTGCCTATCTAAATAATTATTTGTTTAACTTGAGCCTAACTGGACTCAGTTCAATCATCAAAATTTAACATTTCATACAGGAGAGAACACAACATCCCGTCATCCTCCATTCACCCTCGTACCCGCTCCCTCTCCCTCCCTCCCTTCTCTTAATATAGTACAAATGTCAAAAAATACACTAGAATTTAATACACACACTAAAAAACTGTTATGACCTCCCCCTTCCCTCCCTTCTCAATGACTTTAAAATGTGGTTGAAAACAAACATCCGGCCTCAAAGAGAATGAGAGTCATATATGTCCATTACCATTTTTTTTAAAAAAAGGAAAAAATGAAATGACTACATTATTTTCTTTTATGAATATTTTTACAACTCTTTTGTAAGAAACCGCAAACTTCTTTTTTGAACTCTCTCTCGCTCCACTAACACACACCATAATCATACAAAGTCGGAAAGAATGCTGGAAAAACGGTTCCTTCACCACACGAACAAAATCAAATCTTTTTTTCCGTGCACCCCCTCCCCACAAAAAAACCCATCATTTCATAGATCATGCATTTATACCACACACACATAAGTATGTACTGTACATTGTGCATATGTAATATACTCACCGAAATTCAGTTTAATTCCGTAAATTCCAGCTCTGACCAATATATTCAAATTCACTTCCGACTTACATACATACACGCTACGTACATTTTGAACGGGGATGCTTTTCTGGGAATGTAGGTTCTAAAAAGAATGTAATTTTTATGCAGGACAAAGTATCTTCTATATACAAGGAGGAAGACACGCACACACAGAGGAGGAGGAACAGGGAGGAAGTCACCCTGCTCTCTCTTTTTCCCCAAAAAAGAATGGAGGAAAAGGAGGGATGATGATAGTGAGATGGGGAAGAGAGAGAAAGAGGAAAGTGGTTCAAGCTCAATTTTAACAAGGACCATGAAAAATTTGATGATCTATAATATTTTGACTTGCTTGTTGACATAGGCGGAAGAAATAAAAAAAAGAAGAGGAATCCTTTGACTTTCTCCCCCTATTTCCCTCCTCATTTTTTCTCATGTCCTCCTCCTCCCTGAATACGGAAGTAGAATAATAATAATAGTAGTTTTTTTTAACAAACGAAGAGAGAAATTGTACAACAAACACACACACACGAAGATCTCATGTGTAGCTTTCACTTTTGTATTAGAATACAAGTAATAGAGTCATGGTACTTTTGTTATTATTTGACTCGGGTCAAATGAAGTTTAAACGAAGTGAAAAAGATGAATGGAAATACCTATGAATGAATGACATTGGAAGATATGGAGGAGGAGGAAACATAAATGAAAATGCCCGTGTTGAAACTACTACAAAACTCATTTTCTATATTTGATATGAGATTTTGGTAAGACAAACAAATACAAAAAATTCACACAGGATGATGATACACTATTTTTTTTCTTATTACCTATAAATGTAGTTTACACGGAGGGAGATGGATAATGACTATGGCTACATATTTTGCAGTGTGGATATCGTGTGTGTGTGCGTGTGTGTGGAGGGACTCCTTTCAAAAGCCGTAACTTGGTCAAAAAAGAACCAAAGAAGGAAACCAGACTCAAACAAGAAAGTAATAAATTAGCTTCAAATCCAGACGAAATTGGAAAGATTTTTTTTTCGTCTCTCTCTCTCTCTCTCACACACACACACAACACTCTCTTCCTTATGCATTCATATCTTTCTTGTCAGTCCTTCAGGAGCGAGAGTTCCTTGATTCAAGGAGAGTCATCCTCCATTTGCATAGTCATGGAAAAAAAGGATATATCAACTTTAGACCACAAAAACGTACTAAATACCTACATACACCCTCTCTCCTCTGTACTCTATTTTCCGATGTAGGGAAAAAAACCTTTTGCTCTCCAAGTACACACACATCATCCAACTTCAACTTCAGCATTACAGTCAGTCCCTACACACACACACGCACACACACACACACACACGACCAGCCCATTCATGTGTGAAACTAACAAAATATCCCATGAATAAGGTACCTACTTTAACTACTTGTCTGTTTTCCTACATTTCCTATGACTCTTCTTCCTCCTCCTCCTTCGTCGTCCTTTTCATGTCATTTTGTAGGGGAAATGTACATTTTTCTCCCCATGTACATACACCACACACAAACACAACCATAGATCTGTGTAAGCAACTGAACGACAGAAAATGGCAAAAAAAACTCTTCCCTCCCTTCTGTGTTCAACTAGTTTAGAATTGACGAGAAAAGTGCTTCGTTTGCCTTGTGAAGCAAGCGAAAAAAAAATTATCCCTCTACTAAATTCACTTGTGTGTGTGTGCGTGTGTGTTTAGAAGGGCTCTTCGCTGTTTCTTTATTGTACGGCGCTAGGATGATGATGACAAGGGAAGGATCCATCTTCAACTCTTCTCCTCTTCATTTCTTCCGTCCTCTCCAGGGATTTATTGGAATGACGAGGAAACCACCGACAACACACATACAACAACACACTCCTCTTTCCCCTCATCTCCTCAAACTAAAAAATCTTCAACTTAATCTCATGACTTCCCCAAGCTCCGTCTGAATCCATCCCCATATGCAAAGAAATGGCTAAGAAGGAGAGAGAGAAGAGGAGAGAAAATCCTGAGCCGCACTTCCATTAATGCCAAATAGATCCTTCTTAACACCACAGCTTCCCCGTCTGACGGGAAACGAAGAGAGTCGAGGGAGAAAAAAAATGTTCCAAAACATTACCATTTCTAGAATTTACATGTCAATTGTTTCCCCCCTTGTGTTTGTTATGCGTGTGTCTTCAGAGAGTCTTTCAATAGATAAACATCCAAACAAAAACTGAATGATAACAAACACACATTCTCCAGTAGTTCATTTTTCTTATCTTGTAGTCAGAGAGAGAGAGGGAGAGAGTGGGACAGGGCCATTTCATCAAGTGTTACAATAGATCAGGATGGAAATTGGAGAATTGGATTTTAGAGTAATGGAATGATTTAAAAAAAGGTTTTTTAAAGAAAATGCCTTTTTTTACAAACTCCCGTATTCCTGCAAATAAATTCTTAGTCTGTGTTCGTACCCTCATTCCACACCTTCGAGAAGGTATGTAATAGAGGGAATACGGTAGTCTTTAATTTAGTCCATATTATTATTATTGTATGTGTATTTTAAGGCGGAATGTGTGGACGCACAAAGAGGGAAAAACAAAAACAAAAAAAGTTTGTTCCAGCAGGAGAGTCTCTCATTTTTGCCTTTTGGGGAAAATTTTCTGGAACATTAATTTTCCCTTTGGTCCCTTGTCACATCATATACACCACATCACACACACACATCCCCCTCACTCCGTCACCTCTCCACTTCTCCACCTTATTACCAAACCCCATCAAATGAAAATTTTTAATGGGAAACGATGGTGTTTTCTCAAGTGACAGCTGACGACGAGGTTGACAAGGATTGACAGCTGGTCAAACTAAGCAAATTGACAGCTAAATAACCTTGACGAAAAAAGGAAGAAGAAGAAACAAATATAGTCAACAATTTTGGCCTAATCAAATAATACACAATGGGAGAGCCCTTAAGCCTTCCCAGAATTAAGTTGTCTTTCCCTTTACACATTGTCTTTGTCCATATTTTCGAAACTGTAATACCCATCCTGGCACATGTATGCACAGCCAGTCCCTGTCCCTGTGTAGCCATTGTTAAACCCAAGTAAACAACAATCACAGTCCACACACACACACTCCATTACGACACAGAGACACCGGCTGTGACAAAAAAAATGAGGACACGAGAAGGGGTGAAAACTATTTTTGAGTATATAAAAGTCAAATTATTTTTCTTGTTTTTTTTCACAAAATGTCCATGAAATATAAGCTCTCAAAACCCCAACTGTATAGCGCCCATGTTTTTGAAAATGAAAAAAAATGAAACCTCTTGATCCCTCCAATGTTGCACTTGAGTTTCAACTTTATAATTCCATGACGTACGCGGAGCTGCATAACAAATTGACATTCCAAGAGGCTGGAAGGAATGCAGGCAGAGAAACTCTTAGCCCCTCAAAAATTTCCCTCTTCATCAATCGAATAGTATATATATGTATATACTCTGACAAACCAAAAGGACACACACACACCCTCTCTCTCTCTCTCATATGTATAGGATGTGGTGTTTAGTTTGACGATGAAAATGCCGCCGTCGTCATCTCCTTTTCCAAACATCATCATCCTCAATTTCTCATCAACAACCCCCATGTTCCCCTGTTCAAAAACTCATAGCTCATCTTCCACACACACACACACACAACGAGAGTGGAGTCGGCAGCATGGTTGTCTGTCACAACAGTTATTTTTTGGTGACAGGGGAATCAGTTACTCTTCTCTTAATTTGTATTCTAAAAATGGTCACATCTTCCCTCCTCACATATTCAATATTTACGTAACACACACATTCCCATATTCAGCCTTTATACCATAAACACAATATTCAAAAATTGTACATGAATGTACTTAAATTTAGATGAATCCCAGCTTCTCCTACGCTATGGGTCTTCACTGCCAATGGCCTCCCCTTACCCTCATAATTGAGTTGAAAAAAATGCATGCACTCAAAACTTCATTCAGGAAAATGCATGGAAGCTAAAGGCTTCTGCACCTCCAAAATGAGAGAGAGAGGCTGCGGAATGTAAGAGTGGGGGGAGAAGTAAACAAGAGGAGAGAAATGGAGATGGAGAGAGTATTCTTCTCCTCCACATCCACAGAATCATCATTGTGCACTCTGTACAATGAAGTGTTTTTTTACAAATGCCCTCGCCCTCTCATAGAGTCTCCTCTACAAAATTACTCGAGAGAGTTCCACTAACCGTAAAATACAGATTATAATACGGACGATAATACACACACACACACACAAAGACCAAGATACAAGTACTTATGTAATACACACACACACTACACTCTTGCACTCGTATACACATGGCCAAGACAACTACTTCCACACACACGTATACTGTACTGTACTGTATATACACATGGTCTTTCATCCCCCATTCATTCACTCTCTTTCAATTCATTCATTAAGTTTGCAATAGGCCAGAGTCACACACACACACACACAATCTTCTCTCATTTTTTTCGAAACATGCTCACTCTCCTCGTACAATTAAAACGCTCTATGAATTTTTAAAACCATGTTCATTGGCCGTTGGTTTTGCCCACTACACACACACACACACTCTCTGTTCAATGTTGAGTGCAACCGGCTATCTTGTCTATTTTGGAAAATGAGAGAAAAAATCCTTGTATATTACATTGTGTACTGTACACTGTACACACACATACAGGTATTTAGATTGTGTATAAAATACAAGTTTATTTATGCTCTTCCCTATTTTTGAACGAAATAAATTATGTAATAAATGAGAAATATATTTATGGCTGCTTTGTGAACCTTTTTCTCTGCTTGTCAGAATGTGCCTTAAAAAATGTAGAGAGAGAGATAGAAGAGTGCGGACAAGATATGTGAAACATTTTTGATTCACCTGCCAACAGAGTGGAGTGTGTAGTTGTGCATGCAAAAGTAAAGTCAAATCCTGCTCCCACTTCCAACACAAAGGGAAAGGAGGATAGGATTGAGAAGACACTATGCATGGATGTTGTTGTGTGTTTCGAGTGGAGGGAACTCGTCTAAAAGAAGTTGGAAATCACAGGATAGAATCATCTCATCTCATGAAGCTTCCTTGGTTCCAGCTCAGCGCCCGTCGACTCTTGAGGGTCAAAGTCATCCAAGGCGGAGCTGCTGTTGGTTGCTTGTGAGTGTGGTGCTGCTTTTCTTAGTTATTGTTCAAGAAAAGAGAGAAGTGGAGGATTGTTGTAGTCTTGTAGAGTAGAGGAGAGAGAATAGGATTCTCAAATGATGACAACGACAACCTCGCGAGTAATCTACACTGCACTAATCATACCTTCGTATACAATTTACTTTATAGCCGTATTAATACATCCAAGTCCTCAGCTTCTTCTTCTCCTTCCCTTCACCACAAACCAAAGAACACACACACACACAGTCAGTATCTCCACCGCCGCCACACACACAACATTATCATCATTACCATTTGCCATCCTCCCTTGTCCTGTGTGTGTCTCTCTTTTGAGTACTAGTTTGTGTGTTGTGTGGACCCTTTTGTTTGGTTTTTTGACAAAAGAAGGGGAAAAAACCTCAAACGTCGCGCGTCTGCATATTTGATAAAGCAATCGCCACCTTTACTTTTTCTACCTCCTCTCTTACTTTGCCACATATTCTCTCTCTTTTTTTCCTGATGGTAATGACACAATACCTACACTTGATTCCCAATTTTACTACACCGTCTCTCGTCGTGTGTGTGTGTCGGGGGGAAAGAGTTGAACTCTTAGGGGAATCGATTTCCAATCCTCAAATCCTATCACACAAATTCACCTGTCCTCTTCACTCAACCGAAACTAACTTGCACCTGCACTTACGCTACTTGCTCACCATCATTTTCACCTAAAAATCCACATTTTCTTACAATCCACACACACACTTCACGACACACACAACTGTGATCCTCTGAGACGTCCTCGTACTTGTTGGTTTCATATGTATTGTGACTATGTGTGTTCAATTTTAAGACACGATGCAACTTTTGTGCATTTTACAACAATTAACCATTCAAAATTTATTTGACACTATTTCCTCCAACAAATTTCTGCGCCAAAACTGTTTTCATAACTTGAGTCAAATCAGATGAAAATTGAGTTTATTTTTTTAAAAAAGAAATTCGTATAGTTTACCGAAAAATAGGCCAAAATATTTGTGGACACCATATTCGTGGAGAATGTATTTTGATGGGTAATACTGTACAATTAGGATTGGATATTATCCAATTTACCCATATAATAGTTTGAAAGACCCTTCCCCTCTCCCACTCATCCCTCTCCTTCCGCGTCTCTACACACCAGCGTACATAATTATGAGCTGATTACAAATATTTGTCATTATGAGAAGCCTTAACGATTGACTAAGTAGTGCACCATCAATCGATACATCTAATTTTCTGTGTGTACTGTACTTCCTTCGTATATCTAGCATGTAGAAAATAATATTTGACGTATTGTGGAAGGAGGAGGAGTACCTGACAAGTTTAAATGTCTTCCTTTTCCTCCATGTATAAATTGAGACTTGTATATATTAATTTAATGATGCATCATTCTTCCTCCAGTGTACTCCAAGTGTAAGTAAGTAATATGGTGTCAAACTAACGAGACGACAGTATACTTTTATAATAGTGTACTGTAGAGTGCCGTATTGTAAGACAAATATTATTCAAAATATTTTCCCTACAACACCAAAGTCATTCAACTCCCAATTTCGTAATCATGTCAATTTTCAAAGTTCTCTTTCTCTCCATTTTGTACTTTTATATATGGAGAGATTTGGACCAAGGTCTGTACAATTTGTCTTCACTCTATCCCTCACACACACACAGAATTACTAGCCTCTATCATTTTGTAGTGTGTGTGTGTTGTATTGAGGAACTTGGCGACAACCATAAATTTTATTTTGTATCATTAAAGAACATGGTCCTCCTTTTAACGTCTCGTGTGTGAGCCACCTGTCAAATCCACTGGAGCATGCGACTCAATTGCTGCATATTCCATAATATTGTGAGTGTGTGTGTATAGAAAAAGAGAGAAAGAGGAGAGAGAGACACAACTCAAAAAAATTCTAACAGAATATTTTAAGACTGCTCAACTTGGTTCGAAACCACTCATCATATCCTCGGCTTCTTCTTCATACATAAACCAGCATCCATCCATACAGAAATCCACACACACACACACAAACACACACGGAGAGAGAACAAGGAATAAAAAAGAAGAGGACACGTGCCAATACGAAAGAACGGATACCGTTCAAAATTAGAAATCCAAACGATTGAGACGTATCGCATCAACCACCTCAATAATTTGACAAATCATAGACATTGACTACATTACCCTCTACAACTGTGTATGTGTGTGTGCGTGTCTGTGTTCTTGACATGACCACTTGACTCTGGCCAAAAAAACCCATAGTCTGTCGAAGGGAGAGAGAGAAATGTCGTTGTATAACAAACTGTCATCCAACTTTATGTGCATCCTAGTAGAAAATGGAGGAAGAGGAAAACCGAATGATTTCTCATATCTTTTCTTCCTCTCCACGGAACATAAATATTAGGTAAAAAGCAAACTCAATCCGAGTCAACTGAGAAGATAAACCAAAATTTACTCTTCTTAAAGTCTATCCAATCACACACACCCATACACCACTACTACTACAGTACAGAATGGTAGTTAATGCACAGTCAATCCTATTTAACTATATCAATATACGTGTGTGTAGAGAGAGGAGAGAGAAACAGAGAGTGAAAAACCTCAACTTTTAAAAGTGCAAACAAGATCCAAGACATGGAAAAACTGGATTTATCAAAGTTTCCATTTTCCAAAGAATAGAGAGAGAGAGAGAAAGAAGACACACATTTGAGCAAGTGCCAATTAGACAAAAAAGAGAATTGACAGAGCAAACTTCTTGAGCCGAACAAAGTCAACTATTACGAAAAAATAATTTCTGTACGGGTCGGTTAGCAAGTCACGTTAAGGAAGATACCCTTGCTCATTGCATTTGAAGCGCGCAAGGATAACTTTTTTCACGAAACTTAAAACCGACCCGAACA
>WJFB01001150.1:0-36737 GCA_009870185.1 Pygmarrhopalites habei
GAGACAGGTACCACTTATTACACTCAAATGTGACTCTGTGTGTACTAAACGTTTCCTCCCTGGGCCTCCTCACAATATCATCATTTAATCCGATGCATCCTATCGGAACAATCCTCCTCCTCTTGTAGTCACAACAAAGGTGAAGAAACAAAAAAAGCATCTCTTTCCAAAGATTATCACACAGAGAAGCATGTTATTCCGTTCATGACTCAGCACCCACAAGAAAAAATGATGTGTACACATAAAATTTATATTGCCTTGATTTTTCCCTGAAATTGGTCCACTCTGACACAAACACACATTTTGACAAGTAGTCGGATCATCCTCACATTACAATGTGGAGCCCTCAAATTATCATGAGATCGTGTAAACTTTGGAGAATTTCATATTATCTCCTCTTCATTCAGTATAAATAAATATTTTGTAAAAATGACGAGTGGGGTCTTTGCGCTTTCCCTTCCACACGTACACACGGCGTACATACACGTCTTTCTTTGTTTCCTAATTGAAATACAATGCAGTCATCATCAAATTAGATCCACACTTCATACACACACACACACACATACACAACACTCCATCCTGCTCAACAAGAAAAATAACAAACAGAGGGAGAAGTGGAGGGGGAGGGAGTTTAAATCATAATCCAGACCATTACCATTAGTACAATACACACAGAGAACCATTTAATGATGCACTCTTCACATGTTAACCTACGTATGTACGGGAAAAACATAACATCGTAATTAAGTATACAGGTCCATAATTTTCTACGGTTTCATTTACCATGGCACAATTCGTCGGGATAGTTTTTTTCGGACTTGTCGGGACCCAACTAGACTAAAAAACCCGAAGGCTCCTCCAGTAAACCCGATTTGGCTTCAGGAAAATTTTTTAATAATTATTTTTATGATTTTTTTTGTAAAAATTTTTTTTTTTTTTGGTCTTTCGTAATCCCTACACTACTCAGAGACCTCAATTAAATATTTTAAACGTGTTTTTAACGTCCCAGAGTCATTTATAAGCTAATATCCGGTCAATCAGAATTTTACAGATTTTTAGCATATTTTTAACTTGGGTGGAAAGACGAGTTTAAATCGAGTCCGAAATTGGCTAATAGAGTCTCTACATTTGTCTTATGAAAGCATTTTTGGGTATTAAAAACTTGCTTAGAACACAAAAATTACAAACATTCGCATTAGTTTAAAATTTTATTTGAAAAATATGTAATGGCAAGTGGTGAGACGGTAATGGAGACACAAATTTATGGACATGTGTACTTAACTAATTAACCTACTAATATGCTCTGCGGACAAGTGGAACGGAGTTCCGCTTGATATAGTATTATAATACGTTATTATTATTAAGTAAATTGAAATGAGTTCGCTCTGTGGACGAGTGGGACAAAGTCCCGCTTGTTAGAATAATACATCCCCTCGCATCTCAATAGTTTATGGCCAATGAGGAGGAAGAGACTGAGATTCTTTTTAAGACTCAGTCACCTCCTTCAAAATGGATCTCTAATGAGTCCCTCTTACTCCTCCTTCTCCTCCTCCCCTGCTTATAAAAAAGGAGTAAAGTGGATGCATTATCTGTGTGTGTGTAGCTACACTGAATAAACTCCATTAGTCAGTGAAGGCATGGTTTTGATTCAATTTTGACTCTCTTGAGATCCTCATCATCTCATGTAAAATGTAACTAAACTACACAAGTACATTTTTGTAAGTACCTCTGTGTGTGTTTGTGTGTATTTCTATTACCGTAGGTGATCTCCAAATTCTGAATGAAGGACAAGAGTCCGTAGACCTTTACCAATGTCTTTTACTCATTTGACTCCACTCACTCTTGTGTACATACTTAGTTTTTCCCTCCACCATCGACTCTCGTCATGTCCAAAGTGGATATTTAGACAATGAAACAGTTCAACTAAAAGGGATACATTATGAAAATAAAACTTGAGTCAGACACACTACATATGTAAAAATAGGAAAACATACACAGGTGATACACAGTCCCATCTCAATCCATCACAAACAAAGGAGAAGAACAGGACACGAACTGGCAGTGTATCGCACTCACATCTTTTACTCAAGTGCATACAAAATCTAATACAAAAAAATGAACAAGAAGAAAGACGACGAGTGAACAAATTGCGTCCATGACAATCACCCTCGTCGTCTCAAATCCTCATCCACATATAAAAGTACCTTCCTATCCCTCATCAATACACACACACACTACTTACATCATACAAGTTATATGAAAGACAGTTTATATAGTGTATAACCTTCTCGCGCCCATTTTTCCATCTTGGGCATGTTTTCATATTATCTCCTCCAACTTCCCAAGACAAGGGAATGTGTGTGTGTGGATGAGAGGCTGTTAATAAAATTATTCACAACAACAAACATCAACTGCGGTGTAGTGTACAACATTTTGGATTGGTGGAATGTACTCTTTGAATACCATTAACACTTTTCATTCTGACTGTAGTTCTATTACATATTTACTCAAACTTTGAATATGAAATTAAGCTTGACATTCAACACATTTTGCTCCTCATCCCCTCCTCCTCCCTCCTCGCAACTTTACATGAAACAAAATTTAACATTTTTATGTTCTCATGAAGAAGAAAAAAAAACTGAGCCAAGTTGAAGAGTTGGACGGACGGATGGGTACGGTGGCTGAGATTGTTTTCTCTCTCTCTCTCTTCTCATCTCTTCTTTTTTGAGTCATGAGTGGACGTCATGATCATGAACCCTACGTGTCCAAAACCGGTGAATCATGATGCACATTTTTATATGTAAACACGAATTATATCACGTAACATCTCCTCCTCATATTATATTCACAAATGTGAAGAAACCATTCTACACTCTATGTGAACCAAGTATTGAGTCTCAGCGTGAGTATTCATATTGTTCTCATCTCATCCTCCCTCTCTTCAAAAGTCCAAATGAAAGGAGAGGAAAAACTTGGATGTACATTTCTCAAAAGACCAAAACAAAATGAAGCAGGAAGTGAAGTGAATCTCTTATCCAATTAAAACAAGAGTTTAAAAAATTGTCAGGCAATAAATTATTGACACACACACACACACCAATGTACACACAACACAAAAAATTATCTGTGTGAGTCTAGCCTGTGGACAAATAGTCTAAACAATTATATTACCAAACAGTACAGACGATATGTATTAAAGAGAGGAAAAAACATGGGTAGATCCTATAACAGCTGCTGCTGCTGTTAAATGATGAGTAGTTCATAAATGAGATTTGATCAGGGCTTCTCATGTAATCCTAAACGGACAATCATCATGATGTCATCATAATAATATTATTACAATATCAAAGATTAGAGTAATGGCGCTTCCAGGCAATCTGTACCATTGCATTGTCTGTCAGTTCGGATCATTGGCAATTCAAGAACGTTTGCCTTTTCCCTGGGACGTCCCTGACGTGGTACAAGTGATTCATGACCGGCATGATCATGGTATGTGTGTGTGTTTGATTTCTTGACTTTAGTTTTAACTATAATGAATATGTAACTTCAAGAGAGAGACACGCCAGGTTGTCTCTCTCCCATATTCCTCCTGAAAAAATCAACCATCTCTGTCTATTGATCTATTGCAAATTCCCGAGTGGTCGAAAATCTTCTCCCCTAGGAACAACTACATAATTCATAATAGCACCATTGTACATTTGTACAACTCAAGTTTTATACTCCACTCATTCAATAGTAAAGATTTTGTATCTGTATGCTTCAACTGGAGATGGGGGTAAGAGATTGACTCTAAATATTTTCTTTTGTTGGAATAATTAATGCCATTCATTGACGGATCACAAATTATTATCTTGTTCCATGTTCCTCCCTGTGTGTTCTCCAACTGGACCACATTCTTATTTGCACTGATATATTGTCCTGATATGTATTTTAATTACCATTTTCTCCTCATTTGTCCATCTTTACAAATCTCATTTAAAACCCTTTCGGCACAACAAATGAAATTCATGAGAAAACATTTTTACATCCATTCTTCAGACAAAAAAAAATTGGTTTGCAAAAAAAATAATATTATCATTTCTAATATTGTATCACTCTTTTGAGACAGAGGCTGGGAAATTGGGTGTGAGTACTAATTACAAATTCCAGAATGATCTACTTACTATAATAGACAACTTGTTCAAGTTTAAACACAGAAGACTTCGTGAATTTAATTTAACAAAGGATACATTCTCAGAAAGCAGAAATTCCGACCGTTTTAATTGCCAATGTGACTCCGCTAAGGAATGTCCCTTGACCTCACGCTGAATACTTGTCTGAAGCTATTGAAAAATATTCGACGCCGAAGGCGTCGTAGTGAGTCTGTATAATATATCTGTTAGGAGAGAGACGCAAAAAAACATATTTGCATCGAGAGCAGATGTACAACATGAAAAGGAAAAAAAAATTGGAAATATAAGACAACTCAACCATCAAAACAAAAAAAAAATTTTTTTTAAAAATCAGACAGTCAGACAACATATTCCAGTACACTCATTTTTTTCCATCGTCCTTATATCGCATCTGGATCTTTGAAACGACCAGACAAGACAAGGAAAAAAACTCGTTCTTCATCAATTCCCAAACGGCGTGTCTGAGTCTCCAGGTCCCCCCAGAACAAGTGGAAAATTTTCATAGAGACATTTAATGATGATATTTGGTCTTTCTTAATGTTGTACTAAGTAGGTAATTCAATTCATAGTACACACACACTTCCTTCACATCCTTTCCTTCCTGTCAAACAAAAAATATTTGTTTTGCAGTGTGGATAATGAATTGATCCAGCCAGTCAGAAGCTTGACTGGACGAGAGGAAGAAGAAGATTCTTGGAAAGATGTGGTGCAGGTGAAGACAATTGTTGTGTGGAGGGGAGACAAGAAAAAATTCCGTCAGTAAATATACAAAGTGTACAAAGTAGAAGAAGAGTCCAACAACAATAATAACTTAAAAATTCAGAGAGATAAAGTTGAGCACGACGCCTCGTCACGACTTTCCTTCTACCCAGACACACACCACAATAACAATATTACATGGAAAAATTACACTCTCAACTTTTTAGTGTACATACATGGTTGGGATTGTGTGCACTTCAACAATCCAAGTTCAAGTTTGAAACTACCTGTCTCCTTTCCTCTTTGGGTATCGGAATTAAAGAGAGTGTAGGTGAGTGTACTCACTTCTAAATTGTGTTTTTACATAACTTCATTTCTAGCAATGTTTTGAAATTAAAATTGTCTGGTTAATCATCATTAATTTACATTACAATCTGCTCTCTCCAGTCAGATTAAAAATTATGACTAATTATGGTGTAAAACGATGGTCATGAATCAAACCTTTTTTTGAGAGAGATACTTGTATCATTACTCCCTGCTGGGGCACATAATATTGTACTAAAAGAAGAAAATATTAATGTACAATTTAATATTTGGAACATTACCTTCACCTTCTCAACATTTGACACTACTTTTTTTCATCCTTTTTGTGAAGGTGAGAACCTTTGGAAAGATGAACCATGTTGGAGTTAATTGTGCATACAAGACTAATTTTGTTTTATGACTCTCTTCACATCACACAATCCTCAAAGCAATTACTTATATCCTCTGCGAAAAAAGGACAGTCGGCCACCACCAAGACTACTCCACAACACACACACACATTATCATCAAACAACAAAGCTTGTGTTATCATCAACTCAACTCTGTGTACATCCCTGTTTGACTATCCAGCAACTGGAATAAAAATGAAGCAGAAATTACACAAAGGATCCCACCATAAAAAACAGTGAATAACTTGCCCCAGGTATCATGTCCCATCTTACATTTTAACATTTACATTCGCTACTAAAAGGGGAGGACATGTCTAGAGCACTCTCTACAGATACTAAAGAAAATCCATCCTTGCGCCTCTACTCCAGAATGAATGTAATTATATAGAAGAGAACACTTGAGAAAAAAATTCGCAACTCTTCTCACACACACTCTCTCTCCGAGTTAGAATGATGGGATTAACAAGTTTAGACAAATATCATGAATCATTGTGAAGCCTTCCATAGAAAATAGTAAGCCATGGACTCCATTTCGATTACTTTTTTTGTCTCCTCACGTCACCCACCACCTCCAATTGGATATAAATATTTTTTAATAATTTAAATATTTGAACAAAAATTAAATTCGCGTACAACATGGAGATATCACATATCTTGTTATTGTTGTTGCTGTATAAGTTATCCATGAACACTAATTTTTGCATCACCTCCAACTCCATCACATCAACTTTTCATGCGTATTGAATTATGAGTTGTCCGCCTCAGTTCACACTCAACAATCCTTCTCTCTCTCTCTCCTTGACTTCGAACTTGGCACGGAGGAATGGGAGCGTTTAATAAAGAGGAGAAGAAGACAAAAAAACAAGTGAGAGTTGATTGTACAGAGAGCGGCAATTACATGGTCAAACTATTGTAACTTACATAACCTTGTACACAGCCATAGCCCCTGTCTTCTTATATTTTTCCCTGAAAAAAAAGAATCCTTTGATTCTGCTCCCCAACCACACACACACACACACTCTCACTCTCTATTCTTTTGTACTATTTGTCCAATGAGATAATAAGACGAGATGAGGATCCAGCTCAGTCATGGGATGGGGTGATGATAAAATCCATGACAAAAAAATTGCTCAAAATGGATACAAATAGTCTGTGTGTTTACTACTTTACCACATCATTCTACACATATGCAACATTGTCGCCAAATTTTGTTACACTGTTTACTTGGTCAATATAGATAGCAAAGAAATGAAGGTGGGGGAAAAACGATGTGTACCCATAGTGCAAGCTACCGCATCATCATCGCAACTTGAGTAGCAACAATGTGCACCACCACAACCATTTAATCTCAACCAGCCCAACCCTCATGCACAAAAGTGGAGGCAGAATATTACGTACTAGCCAAGTAGTTTAGTGTTGGCAAAAATTCAAAGAACTTCACATGTCAGTCGATCGTGGTGGATGGTGGAAGGGAACAATGAGGGATGCATCAAGAAAATGAACAAGTGGAGACGGAGAGGAGTCTATTAGGTACTTGCACATTTTTAAATGTAGTCAACTTCACCATCGTACATATTCACAACCACGCTCAACCGTCTGCACTCGTGTGTGTGTGTAGCAAGTCGGAGAGAGAGAAAGAGGATGAGACTATCAAAATGAATTGAATGACCGAATGTCTTTTTGACTTTGACGCTGCCCCACGTCAACATAACACATTATATTTCAGGTCCCTTTTCTTATTTCTTCATCTCTCTCTCTCTCTCCAACCTACCGTACATTAAATTGGGATTTACAGAGCACTACATTGTAGACCATGCAAGAATGTAATGTAATGTGGTTTACGGTATGCTTGAAACAAATTTTTACTCTCACTTTCCATTCCATGGTATTTCACTCCACATCTTCCCTCTGCATGCTCACCTACTCCTCCTCATCCTCGTCTTTCTTGTGAATATCCTGTCTCACATGTCCAATACACTCCTGCAAAAATCTCCCTCTCTTCCCCCACCCCACTCACTTAGCATAATCATAGACATGCATAGTGATGATAATTTAATATGAGAGCACAACCACCCCAAACACACAGTATTATCCATCCATTGTGTGTGTGTGTGTGTGTGTGTGAGTCCACCACTTCACTTTACACCACATTCCAATCTTAATATCAATTTCCCTCCATTTCTTGACGTACATTTTTTTCTTACAATGTACAAGAGAGACAGTGAAGAGGGTAGGAAAAAATGTATTTTTTTCTCCAACAAGTCATGCTCATCATCATGATATCATTTCCCTGTGTTGTCTTGTACAAACCATACAAACCACATGTTTCTAATCAATTTAAAGCCGAACCAAAAATTCATATTTTGTACTGTGTAGTGTGTACAATGAATATTGAACAATTGACTTTTTTGAATGTCATTCCTTTTTCTCAAAGAGAGAGAGAGCGAGAGAGAAAAAAAAGTTAGTCTAATTTTTTCCTCGTAAACAATGAAAGAAACCAGTCAAAGGAGGATGAGCAAAAAAATTGTATTCCCCTCCAAACAAAATGATCCTGCTAAAGATTTTTCTCACTCCTGCAAATTGCCTACATGTTCACCCCTCAAGTCAACAACATCTTTCATATCCCTATAATCTTGGTAATCTTTTAATCGTAACTTTACCATATGATTCTCTCCCTCATCCACGCGCGTCAGTAGTGAATCTCCCATTCTATAATATGTACACATACATTCTGTATAAATATCAAGTGGAATTTTCTCCTCTTTTGTCCTTGGTGATCATCACGCAATCAAGCTCAAACTCGTCTCAAGCTGGTTGATATTACTCGAGAAAAATTAATAATAAAAGCCTCCCTCTTCTCTTTTGATGCTTCTCACTTCTTTATCCATGGCCATTGCCACGACGAGGAAAAAAGGGTGAGATGAGTTGTCACAAAAGCCAGTTGACGAAGTGTATTCTTCGTGTGTTGTTGTTGTTGTTGGGTGTGTAGGACCACAATGAGATTAGCAGAGTAGCAATGTGCTCAACATTAATTGAAACGAGAATGCAATTATTCACCATCAACATACTTGACTTGTGTACAAGGTGCTAACTTTTGTTAACAATGACACACACACATTCTCTTTCCTCTCCTCTTGTGAAGGGGACTCCACAATACCCTGTCCTGGGATGAATATTTTGACCACTTCTCCACATCTGGGAGTTAATACGAGGGATGTTATGCAGGGGTGTAGATATAAATCCACTCCTTGTAATTTTCTTTTGATTCTTTTCCTCTCCCTCTCTCTCTCTTCATTTCACTTTCATCCCTCTCTATTTGCACTTGTATAAATCCATCTCCATCTCCTCCTCCTCAGAACACAAACTCACACATTAAATTACGAGACGAGGGGATCCAATGCACTTTTCTCCCTCTCTTCTTTTTTCTTTCTCACACATTGCCATTGCCAATGTCAGTGCAGCGTAATGCTGACATTGAAATTGTAATTTTCCAACGCTGACATCAGCAACTATCCCTCTCTTTTTCTGTTAAGGTGATTAAACCTGTCTAGTTGGTTTGGCTGTCCAGCCAGAAAATCTGTACATATTTATGACTATGATATATTGTATGGGAGAAAAGGATTCATCCAACTTTGTACAAATTAATTCCGTCTCCAACTTTTAATAGTGAAAAATTACAGATTATAAATCATTCTTATAATAATTCACTAATTATTGTAATTTGGATTTTTTTAAAGAAAAAAAATTGTTTTGCTTTTGCATTCCTATACTCCCTGACCATTTCTTCCAAAATGATTGTCCACAAAAATTCAATTGGTAATGAAAATTAATAATTATTGTATTATTTTAAAAAGAAAGAAAGAAAAGAATTTCCTAGTATTAAGTAAGACAAGACAGAAAAAAAGATTAAATATTCAAATAAGTTCTTGAGACCAAAAATATGTTCATGTAAAAAAGGTAGAATGATTAATCAACTGTCCATTGCAATCTCTTTCACACACACACACACACACACACACACACATGGTGCCTCTTTGTCGGCAATCAAGTCTTAAAGACAAGTGTTGGGGGATGCTCACCTCTCAAACGCTGCTTTAAAGGATACTCTATCCCTAATCTGTATTCATTCACCATGTGTGTATGTGTGTGTGTGCGTGTGTGTGAGGATCCTCACACTCTCATCCTCTTCACCTCACCTCCTCTTCCTCCACTTATATTTGTTTTGTATGGAAGGGACGGGCTTAACAAGAATTCCAAAGGGATGATAAACAAACGTCAAAATCAAAATGCCATGGATTCATTTGATGAACATGTGTGTACGTGCGTGTGTGTGTGAGTGTGGAAAACAAGTCTGTGGAAGATTTCCAGAGAGAGAGAGTGTCCCTCCCAAATTGTCCATTTCTTTGTATGGCAAAGTCCATTCCTTTCCCTCGTGTTTGTTGTATTATGAAAATGTGTATGATTGCCTCTAGCTCCTTTCTTGGACCACAGACTGATGTTATAATACACTAATCTGATTTTATGGTACTACAGAGTAATTATTAATTGTGATGTCTGACCAGAGAAAGACAGAGAGGGACCACTCGAATAGCTCCATTATCAATTCAAGTAAAGAACTCACTTTGAGTCTCCTCATAGCCTTAAGGGAGAATATTCACAAGTATTTACATTTCCACACATACGAGAAGGGGATGCATGGAGAAGGAGAGAGAAAAAAAATACGAGCACATGGCATCTTCCACATACAATGCAGGAAAAACAATGATTGTGGTTTAGACGTGGATGCAGAAGAATTTTCAACAGACTTAAACTTGCTACGCAACAATCATTCTCCTCCTCCTCTTTCCTTACGCACCCAACAACGAAACTAGGCAAAACTGCATTTCTCCTTATCAACAATGAAAAAAGATATTTTCATTGCTTTCCATCTCTCTACTTACGCCTTACTAGCTCAAAGTGCGTTCGACTGGAGTTTTTGAATTTTGAAACAATCAACGAAAAGATTGTTGTCATTTCCCACTGCACGGCTTGATTAATTCAACACATTTACGTACAATCAAGTTGTACTAATTTAAATTCAGTGCTCTACCTCAATCTTTTCAAGGTTACACAGCGTATGGTACTCAAAACCCACACACAAGTGAAATATAATAAGAGGATGGGGATAAAATACATGGCATCATCAAACTAATAAAGTTGATATGGGCGGGTGATGGGAGCAGTGAGATGGAAGGAGAGATAACAAAGTCCAGAGCAGACGGACAATGTTGTAGGTTAAAGAATTTAATTATTGTTTTCCGTTCACAGTTCCGAGTTAGAAGGAAATGAAAAAATTTCGTCCGCTCACTGTCTGCTCTATAGAGACGAGAGAGACGAGGAAAAAATATAGAAATTTGATGTGTATAGCTGTATGTACTACACACTTAATTATTTATTATTTATGACGACACATGAAATTATAATTTGTTTGTTAAATAAAGATTTCCTAGTAGTACATTGAGTAGTAGTAGGTATTCTCATGTCACTTCCAAATCACTATGTATGGCAGTATAATGATGTGTATGAATAAATTAATTCAAAAATTCTTGGCGAGAGAGAGAGAGCAAAGAAATGTACTTCAAGTCCAAGTTAATCAAGGCAATAAATTTAGTCATTGGGAAGCTTTCAGAAGCATTTTTGAATTGAGGAGGATGAGAGAGAGAGGAAAAAAATCATTTTGTTTTATCGAGAGACAAAGAGTTTACGTAGGCGCGCAATGTTTTGTTGTATTACCTCATTGTCAATGTCGGGGTTGGTGTTGTCTCGTTTATACGAAAATGTGGCTATGCTATGGCCAGACAGTCTCTCTCTCTGCTAGTCATATTATTATGAATTGTGTAGTGGAATGGTGTAACAAGATAATAGGGATATCTGATGTTGTTGGTAACTAAATGCTCCTACTTTGCTGTAATGCCATGAGAGACTATTTAGTTTTATAAACAACTTTACATGTGTGCATGTGTGTGTGAAATTCAAGGACGACAAGTCTGAGGTAATAAGAAACAAAACTTGTATACAATAGTATGAATATATGCTTAATTATCCAAAGCGCTTTCAGCACAGGGTTCCGAATTTCCGTCAATTATTACAATTATTTTTTGAAGAAAAGAAAATAATATTGAAAAGGCAAGTATCTTACCTTGAATTCTTTCTTTGCCGGGGTCATGTCAACAGTCACCGTGTCCTTTGTTTCATTAACATTCCCAGTGTCCGACACAGAGTCGACAGTCGGGATTTTTGGTTCAGGCGTAGTATTATCACCACCACTACTACTGCTGGAGATTACAGGATTATTATCCTCTTTTTTATTTTGACCGGTCAATTTATTGTTGTCCACCGAACTCGTGTCTTTCTCAACCACCACTTTTCTCTTTGATGGTTTTTCCTTGGTGGACACAATTTTGTCTTGACTACTACTACTTTCAACAATTTGAGATTCATCACTACTCTCACTCTCAATTTTAGCACTATTACTACTACTGTTGCTGCTACCACTCTGAAGTTTGATTCTGTCAATCCTTTTTGTCATTTCCTTGGCCACTCCAATAAAGGATTTTTCTGACCCTCCAACACCCTCAAGTCCCCCACTGATACTTTGTTTAACCTCTACACTACCACCACTGTTGTTGTTGGACGACTCTGGAGGATTACTGACAACAACATTATTTTTGTCTGGAGAGGATTTCATTTTTAGTAATGTACGAGATGAGGATTTTGGTTTGACCACGTCCAGTGTAGCACTCTTCATTTTTAGTTTGGCAGGACTTTTCTTTTCCTTTCCTTTCCCTGGAGAAGTTGAGGAGGAGGTAGTAACTGAGGTCATCATTGGACAATTTTTTGAAATGAGAACCACTGGATTTGTGTCACGAAGACTACTGGAGGAAAGGATAAATGCATTACTCGTGGGTGTTGTTGTTGTCATTGTCACTTGTATTGTTGTTGCTTTTGTTGTTGATGTTGACGTAGTGGATCCTTCAGTAGGAGGAGGGATCCCTGTAGTTTTTAATTTGTGTTTCTGTTTTTCTTTTGCTAATGGGACTGAAGGTGGGGATGACGAGGGAGCAACGGCTGTGGCTGTAGCTGACACCCGCCGTTGTCTCCCATCTTTTCTTGGTGGAGTTGTCACATCTCCCTCATCCACAGCTGAACTGGAAGAAGAGGAAGAATGATGTTGACCCTTGACACTGTTGTTACCCCCACCACTTGATGATGTAGAACCACCATTTCCACCACTATTCACTGCCTTGTAGTAATCCCCATTCACTTGGACATTTCCTTTAGAAACCTCTTTATTGAGGACAATCTCCACAAGGTTCCTTGTCAGTGTCTCTTTTTCACTATCTTGAGATTCTGCCGGGTATTGGATAACATGAGATTGTCGCAGATACTCTGCCACTTGCAATAGAGTAAATCCAGTGGCTGTCGTTGACGTCTCTTTGGCTGAAGGGTCAGGTTCACTCAATTCACGAAATGATTTCAATACACTTTTGGCTCCTTCCTGACTCTCTGCATGAGAACCACAACTCAAATTTAATTGACGTTCACATTTTTCTGGAGTCTTGTAAGCTGGAACACCCTTGGACATGATCTTGAGGAGTAAACCTTTTTTGACCGCACGGTCAATGTGACGTTGGACTTGGTCAATTCCAATTGTTTCAAAGGGAACATTGTAAATGGGTGCAATTGGGGATCTTTGAGATTGCACTGCAAGTTGCTCCTTTTCCGCTAAAAGACGGACCGAATTGTAAATCCGATCCAAACCTGGAATAAATGAATAACATTGTTATTTTTTTAAAAATACAAAAAGGGAAAGTTGAGGCGTAAAAGAAAATGAGAGGTTTTATTATAAACTTACCCGGACGTTGTTTCTGACTCCGAATTTTTTGCACCGCACTCACTAGCCAGGAGTCCCACTGGGCTACCTCTTTTTCCTTGTCAACAAGCATTTTTCATGTCAATTGTTGTTTATTGTTGTTGAGTCAAACAACAATGATCCTTCCTTTTGAGGAGAAAACAAGTCAAAAAGAATTTTTTTTGAAATCTTCCAACAATGTCACATGTAAATGATGAAAAATAATGACATGTCATGTTGTGAAAAGATTTAAATTTTTTATTTTAAAAAAAGTTTTTTGAAAAAAAATTTTACCAATTAAATTTCTCCACAATCAAAGGTATATGAGTACCAGAGAAAACTAATTCTGGTAAATCCTCACACTAATATAATTTGAAGCGGAGGGATCACTGAGTGCAATAAATGTATTGCCCCAGGATGACAGTCTATATTTAAAGCTAATCAATAAATTAAAATTCCACTTTGCAGACTTGAGATGCTAATGGCTGGCTTTGCAGCAAAGAACTGTTTTGGCGGTTCCTTTATGTTTCTATTATCCACACAGACTAAGGTATACCTTAGTCTTCCCGTCCAATGTTGTCCACGTCCACGGCGCATAATCGACTTTTTTTCATTACGGCGCAAATATGTCCATGGCGTTTTTTTTAATTTTGCAAATTGATTTCTACCGTTAATAATTTGCTAATCATGACATGTCAAATTTGGAATTCTTTTGAATAGTATTTTTTCAGTACATTTATTCAGACTTAGTCATCACTGATTTGTAGATATTGCAAGATGATTTCCGTTTCCAACTGAAGGGGGAGTCTAAGCTAGACTAAGATCTGCATCGGTCTCAAGGGTACTTTATCAGCTTGCGGAAAAATACAGCAGATTATACCAAGAAAATATGTACAGATTACATAAATGCGCAGATAAGTTTACTCTCAACGTTTGTTCTTTTTTGATGAGGAGATTCAAAATTCGTGCTCTCTTTGTGCAGCTGCACAAAACTTGATATCTTTGTTCACATTAGAAATTGAATTGCACAATTTAAGCGATGGTAATGAGAATGGTTGCTCGGCGTGTATTGATTAAATACAAGGTTTGTTTTTCTTGACAACCCAATTTTACCCGGTTAATTTTGCACCTTTCTCTCCCTCCCTCTTGTCAACATTAGCCTTGACAATGGCTGACCTCATGGGTACACTACGGTCCAGTGCGGAACGGGAAAAGAGTCAAGAGAGTGGACATGTTTTGAGTAGTAATGCGGGTCCTCTTTTTGACACAGACTCTTCCAAAGATTTTCAAATGCGCCCAAAATTCTCCGAGAAATTTCATCAATCTGTCGTCCAGGAAGTGATAGAAACTGTTCTTAGGGAATTTTTACACGGGAAAATTGTAAGTCCCAAATCCCAAATGTAATTTTTTAATTATTTCATGCTTCATAATTGACCGAATTGGCTGACTTATAGTACGTAGCAGAAGAAGCGCCAAAATGGGTCAATGATATTGCAAAGACAATCAACTCCCGGGTGAGACAGTTAAATTACCCGAGATACAAATTGGTTGCAAACGTTGTGCTCGGTGAACAGATTGGAGGTGGAATCCATTGTGGGATGAGGTGTCTTTGGGATGCGGACACGGACCTCTATGCTACCTACACTTACATGACGGTAAGGGACCACCAAAATATAATTCGGTTAAAATGTCAATGGCGACTTTTTATCCTCTGCTATTCTGTTATTGTTGTTTACAGGATGCCATGTTTTGTGTGGCAACAATTTGTGGAATTTACTACTATTAAAATGTTATTAAAAATTAAACTTTATTGGTGATGTGAGACCTACAAGGACAATATGGCAGTGATTTTTCATACAACAGTGATTATAATGTACAGTTAAACTTACAATAACGGATAATTTACACGTATATTAAAATTAATTTGAAGAGGAGGAGGAGGAGAAGGAGAAAATTTACAACTGGATACAAAAAAGGAAGAAAAAATGATTTACACTTGTCTATAGTTTATAAAAGTTGCACTTCAAGTACTTTGTTGTTTGTGTGTGTGTTTTATGTGTGTGTGTAAGGTAGCACCCCGAAGGAAGGAAAGTAATAAGAATAGTACATGTAATTAAATGGTTTTTTACTTATTATATACGTAACACAGCCCATAAATATGACGATGAAGACTACGAACTCTTGATGCACACTTGACACCTAGAGATACGTGTGCGGAGATAGCCACTCTTTAAAGTCTCACTCTTGGGTCTCTCAAATTGGTCTGGATCTTCAATGGTGGCGAGCCAAAAAGAGTATTTATTTGCATAGTAATGACACGTTCCACGAGCCCCATTACACTCGATAAATGGCGTAGCTCGGAAATTTTCCAAACATGACCCAGGACTAGCCAATGACTGACCACCACCCTCCGCCCCTGCTGCCGTGTACTGTTAACAAAAAAATTAACACACACAATTTATTATCCATCAATTGAGAATCAAATTAAAAATTTCCATGAGTCTCAAAAACTGACCATGACAAAACTGTATCCCATCCAAAGACCAGTCCATCCAGCCGGACAATTCGGAATGTCAATGGTTTGACTGTGTACTGCAATAACGTTGGTGGGGGCCTCACAGACGGAGCACCGGGAAATGTGTTGCCTGATTGCATCTTCCGACACGGGCATCATGGGGATGGCTCCATTAGTTGACAACCAGTATGACTTGTCATTTCGACTCGCGTAATTACACACATCATTTATGTCACAAAACAAAAACGGCATTGTACTAAAACGACGGATACAGGAACCAGCGAAACCCAAATCTTGATGGTGAGCTTTTTCATTTCCTTCAATGTAGAGCAAACTGTAACCGTCCCACAATTTCACTTGTCCTGCTGGACACTCGGGCACTGTTGTTGACTGACTGTGACGAACTAACAAAATACCCGATAAATAGTCACCCACTTCTTCACACGACTGTCCTTGTGAGCCTTTGGCGCCTGGAATCCCAGGGAGACCCTAATCCGAGTAAGATCAAGACAAAAACATCCATATGGTAATTTTGACGGGTGATATTACAATTAAAAGTGAAAAACATAAATTCTTATTGATTACCTGAAGACCAGGTGGTCCTTCAAATCCTTGTTCACCCTTGTGCCCTTGCAGGCCAGTCAATCCGGGTGCACCAGTACTTCCTAGTCAACAAGATATCGAAATTGCATCAATTAGACCAAATAATACCAATTCAAAACCGACAGACGATGAAAAATGTGTCAAAATATCACCTGGCAAACCAGGCTCTCCCTTAAATCCAGGAAGGCCTCTCGACCCGTCCAATCCTGGTGGACCTTGCTTTCCTGTTCAGAAGTAAAGAATTTTCACTAGGTAAATTTAACAAGACATGTCCAATATCTAAATCCTGTAATCGGGATTGTCGAGGATTTTCTTACCCTCAAGGCCTGGGAATCCCGGTGGCCCAGGCTCACCCTTCGGACCACTGGAACCAGGTGGACCAACATCTCCTCTATCACCTATACAGAATTTAAATTTCAGAATTGTGAATATTTTGTTGAAGACAAGTTTGTCTATTTCGGAAATATCTTATTGTCAAGTTTCAAATGACAAACGTTGACTGGTTATTTACCTTTTGCTCCTCTCAGACCTGGACTTCCTGGTAGACCGTCTTGACCTCTCTCACCCTTCGTTCCAGGAAGGCCGGGACCCCCATCCAAGCCTCTGCAAAGTTTTACAGTGAAATATTGGTAGAAATCAAAATTTGTCAGTCAATTTTAGACGAATATTAGACTTACCGTTCTCCCTTCATTCCAACTAATCCTGAAAGTCCTGGTTCACCTGGTGAACCACGATCTCCTTTGGTCGATGCTAAACCGGGCAATCCAGGCATACCCCTATCTCCCTTTTCTCCAGGACTTCCTGCCAATCTGTTCCATAATCACAGTATGTTTAGACTTGTTTCGACAACCACACATTTTTTGGTTAGATGCTTGACTACTCACCCGTCAAATCCAGGTGGGCCTGGTCTACCATCAATTCCCGGCAAACCTATGCAAAAAATATTGCATCAATCAATCAGTTTTTTAAAAGGAATCGCTCGGTGATTGTTCCTTGAAAGTTGCTGTACGTCTATACGCTATAATGTTTTAAAGTCGACGCAATTTTGGAGTCAGGCATAAGTTCAGAAACAATCCAAAAAGGGCAACACTCACCAGACAATCCAGGGGGACCTCGTTCTCCTCGTTCCCCTGGTGGGCCAATCGGTCCCGGTGTCCCAGGCAATCCCTATTTCACATTAAATGTTTTCATAATCATAAATAATAAAAGTTACTTTGTTTACATGATGTAAATTACATCATATTTTAATAATGATTCTTACCGCTTGCCCCGGTAATCCTGGAAGTCCATTATCACCTAGAGACAAAATACCAGGCACATTTTTAATCTTTGCATACATTTGTAAATAAAATTTAAAGTTACAATCAAAAATATGTACGAAAGTTAACCATCCGAATATAAAACATTTCACTCACCTTTGCTCCCTGGGATTCCGGGGATTCCATCTCGTCCTGGTGGTCTGCACGGGAACAGAAAATAATCATTATAACAATTTTATTTACTCATCAGACATCTATCAGATTGACTTGCACTCACCCTGCTAAACCGGGTAAACCTTTTTCTCCTGCAGCTGTTTGAGATGCTGGTCCGGGAATACCACGCTCACCTGCAAATTGAAAGTTCATGGTCAACTGTCAGCTTTCAGCATAATTCACGTGTCATTTTACCTTTCTGCCCATCTAAACCAGGTCTCCCTGGTGTCCCTTGGAATCCTGGTGTTCCTTTGTCTCCTTTATCGCCCGGAACTCCATCTAATCCTCTGATGCCTTGGTCGCCTACAGATTTATATCGTATTTAGGAGAAAATTCGGATCGAACGTACATGTCACTTGGGAAACTCACCCTTTTGTCCAAGAAAGCCTGGGACTCCTGGTAAACCTGGCTGACCAACTTCTACCAAGCCAATTGGACCTCTCTCACCCTTCTCACCAGGAAATCCTGCCCATAAATGACTTGTTAGTAAACATCATTTCATCAGTGGTCATTTTGGACACTTACCAGCTAACCCTTGCGCTCCCTTGTTTCCTATTGGACCCATAAGTCCCTCCAGTCCTGGATAACCGCGATCTCCCTTATCTCCAGGCATTCCATCCAGGCACGGCGCTCCTGGTGACCCTGGTAGTCCCTCTAGACCCTATTGTTTGCAATCAAACATGGTTATAGTATGAAGCTTGTTTATTTCGAAAAGCATGACCAAATTACGCTTCAGAATGCTTACCCTATCTCCCTTCAGACCGGGAAAGCCAGTCAAACCGTCATTCCCCTTCATTCCAACCAAGCCAGCCAATCCTAACCATACAGCAACCAATTAGTGCTTTCAAAAAATGCCAAAATGTATTTACCACATACCTGATGGTCCCGGTAACCCTCGATCTCCCTTCTGACCAAGGTAACCAGGTTGACCGTATCCTGTAAGACCTTTATCACCTTTCGCTCCGGGTAATCTACAAATTTTACACAAGAACAAATCGTATGATCATTTTTCATCTGAAAATTCAGTTTGACTCGAGACGACCAAAATGAATTTGATCAGTCATACCCATCAAGTCCAGGTGCTCCAGGTGGACCTCGTAAACCAACCAGCCCTGGCTCACCCTTGTTTCCCTTTTCGGATGCTCTTCCAGCTTCACCTTTCAATCCCTACATGTCAACAATCAAATTTAACATCCGGAAACCCATTTATACTTCTCCAAAGCTCTTACCGGTGGCCCTTGAAGTCCTCGATCTCCTTTAAGCCCAGACAAACCAGGGGCCCCAATCAATCCAGGTAATCTGTAATATAAGACCAGTTTAGCATTGCATTTTAAGTTGTCGAATCATCGAAAAATTCATACTCACCCTGATGGCCCACGATCCCCTTTATCACCAGGTAGCCCATTCAAACCACCCTCTCCTCGGTCTCCTACAGAAGAAAGGTAAATGTTATCTCATGGCTCATTTTAGATGGTACGCATGTACATACCTTGGAATCCTGGTGCCCCATCAAATCCTCGATCACCTAAAGAATAGCAATATATTTTGAGTTCAGAACATGTACAAAGATAAAAATTTCCCACAGTTACCTACCCTTCTCTCCCGGATTTCCTGGTAAACCGTCGATACCCGGCGCTCCAGGTGCTCCTGTGCGTAAGACTCAGATTAGTCACACTTTCAAAAGTAATCATTGAGTAAGAATTCTTGAAAAAAATTGCCTGGGATTCCACGTGGCCCAATAAATCCTTTAGGACCATCCAAACCATGTAGACCTGGTTCTCCCTTCGGCCCTAAGCAATTCACAAATGAATTAGTCAAAACAGTTTCAAAACTAAATTGGAAATGGTGTGAAACGTTGAATGGTCACCTGGGAATCCTGGTAAACCTGCACTTCCTGGCTGACCTGGTAACCCAGATTCCCCCTTGATTCCTATGCAAAAATGTCAGAGGTTCATCATATACTTTCAAAACAATGGTGGATTCATCTGCTTTATGCTTACCATCATTTCCAGGTGGCCCTCTTGGTCCTGTCTGCCCTGGAATGCCCGGCGGTCCAAAAGGTCCTTGGTCACCTTTTGACCCTCTCAATCCGTCTAAGCCGACTTCTCCTTTGTCTCCCTTATCACCAGGGTATCCAGGTGCGCCTACGACAAAACATCTCAATCAAATCGATTTCTCTTTCCACGTGATTGTTCTTTTAACTGAGTAATACCTTGGAGACCAGACTGCCCGGGTTTTCCTGGCATTCCAATCAAACCGTACTCTCCCTTGTCACCCTGATAACATGTAATAAGAGTTTCATGATTCAATTCCACATAAATAGTATATAGATAATTTTCTTACCTTAGGACCAATTGGACCAGGTGGACCATAGCCTGGAATTCCCATTTCTCCCTTGACGCCTGTTCGATATAAAGAGGTGGTGTTCATTTGAGGCAATTCTTATCTCATGTGGTCTTTGATTTAAAATAATTGACATGTACTCACCAGGAAGTCCCGGTCTTCCAGGCAATCCTTTGAGATTGAAAAACAACATTTAAACAAACTTACAACATATGAAAGCAGATCAGATTGGTAATACAACTAACCAGCAATCCCAGGTAGTCCACCATCTCCAGGAAATCCCATTGGACCTACGCAAATTGAGATAAATGAAATAATTGTTCTCTTTCCACGTTCATGTGCAATCAAAGATGATCGATCACCTGCTTCTCCCTTGTCTCCTCGAGGACCGGGTAACCCTCGTGGTCCGACAGGCCCTGGTGGTCCAAAGTCGCCCTTTCCTCCTTTCTCGCCCTACGAGCAATTTCATAAACATTATTTCATATCAGAAAAGTCACGATAGTACCAACTCACCTCTCTTCCTGGTCTTCCAAGCATTCCTTTCGGACCCTCATCTCCTTTCTGCCCAGGAGCTCCAACGTCCCCTGAATAACCTTGAATTCCCTTAATCAACGAACTTGCTCCTGGACACTTTCCAGCCTCACCCTTGATTCCAGGAAATCCCTGATCACCTTAAGATTGTCAAGGAAAACATTTTGTAAATATATTCCAGCGTATTCACAGCAGACCAAATCCGTAAATAATGTAACACCTACCCTTCGAGCCCATAATTCCATGGTTTCCGGGATAACCCCTCTCTCCCTTAACGGAGTCTCCCTTTGAAATAATATATCGTTGTTAAGTAAGAGCATCTCTTTTTGTCGCTGAGCAGAAAGATTTGATTTAAATATACCTTTGCCCCTTCAAATCCGTTCATTCCTGGTCGACCTGGAATTCCATCCAAACCTGGTTGCCCACGGTCACCCTGATAATAATGAATTAGGATAGGTATGAGAACTTCAACTTAGTCCCATTATATTTGAGCTCTTACCTTGTCTCCTTTTACACCACTCAAGCCAATGATTCCAGATATTCCCTTCTGCCCCTCCGATCCAGGTGCACCAGGATAACCAGGTCTTCCAGCCTCACCTCGCTCTCCCTTGGGTCCTATATTTGAGACCATTTTGAATTAGAGTTCTATGACCTTGGGTTGGTTCACACCGACGAGATCTTTTGCGTTGTAATTTCTATGGCTAGTTTTCAGTCAGGAGTTATATACAAAATGGATTGTTTTGTATTGTCTCACCCATTGGTCCTTCTATCACGGGTGCAACTGCAGCGCTCCCCTTGTCTCCCTTTGGGCCGGGGGCTCCCATCAATCCTGGTAATCCATCTTTTCCTGCATTTGCCAAAATCAAAACAATTTCGAATTCAGTACCATATCAATTCATTGGTTTAATATAATCGTGTCGACAATTTTACTTACCCGGTATTCCAGACGGCCCTGGCAAACCGTCTTCACCTCGCTCACCAACATACCCTCTTTCGCCTTAACAAAAGAAATATATATCCATATACTCGAAATTCTAATAGTTGCAAATGCTAACCTTTAACTATTCATTTACCAGGTGGTCCTCTCGGTCCCAAAAGTCCAGTCAGTCCCGGTTCACCTCGATCACCCTTAAATCCGGGTTCACCTAGGAAATTTGGCTGATTAGTACAAAAGTTGCTACTCACAAATGGCACAAATTCAATTACCTGGTCGACAATCAGCACAAGCGCCTCCGTGTTCACCCTTCTGTCCTTCGGGTCCCGGAATACCTGGTCTTCCAGGGGCACCATCACGACCCGGCGCACCCTTTGGCCCAAGCGGACCCTAATTGATCACCAAGATTTCAAAATATTGCGTCGTATTAGAAACAAGAAATGATTTTGTTTGAAACTCACCCTTGGACCAGGAGTTCCTTCCAATGAATCCCCAGGAACTCCTCTTGGACCAGGATACCCTGGTTCACCTTTCAGTCCAGGAAATCCGTCTCTTCCTGGCGGTCCGTCCATTCCTTTCGGTCCCTATTCCAGATCACTCGATTATGCTTTCAACGTAGAACATTTAAATCAAGTTGGAAAGCTGTAGTAACATTTTCTCTTCAAAACTAAAAATATCACATCAAAATTTGCGAATTTGGAAACCGATAAAAATTGACAACCATCCAGTTGATTTACAGAACACGACGAAAATATGTTTTTGAGCTTTCCAACCTTACATCAAATTTCTGCACTACGTTTCTACTGATCGCAATCAAACATTACCACAATAGACAGTCCCTTCTCTCCAGGCTTCCCAATTAAACCGGGTGCACCAGACTGCCCAGGAATTCCCGGTGGGCCTTGACAAGGAAAACAATTTTCAAGAATTAGTTAACCTATAGCAAACCTTTGTATATGATAGCATACTGCTCTCATATTTTGTTCGGCTAGATTAATTGAGAAGCATATTTTCTCACCTCTTTCGCCCGGTAGACCATTTAATCCAGGTGCGCCTAAACAAGTCAAATTTGTTGGGTCAACGAAGAACAAAATCATTATCTACAACTACTGAAATATATTTACCCTTAGCTCCTTTCAAGCCAGGTAACCCCTCTTGACCGTCCCTTCCTGGCAGCCTGTTAAAAGTAAATATCACGCAATATTCTCTTTGCTTGAAGAGTTCGACCTTTTTCGGAAACAACTGATATACTGTGTTGTAATCAAATATCTGTAGCAATGTTCTGTTACCCCAATCCACCCTTAACACCGGGAGCACCCGGTGGTCCAGGTAGTCCGGGAATTCCATCTGCGAAACACAATCTTAGGTAAATGTTTGAGCCATTCATATATGCATGCTAGTTTCCAAACTTTTTGGCTATCTCAGTTACACAACTTGGACACATTATTTACGGTGATCAACACTGCAAATTAGTCCAACGTACCTTCTCCTTTCGGTCCAGGAAGACCTGGATAGCCTCGAGGTCCTTCAGGGCCTGGCGGACCAGCTAGTCCTTTCAAACACTGGCAAATAAAAATATATCCCACGCCGTTTTAACTTTGACCGACAGTCGTTATAAGGAAAAATGAGCTATTTGCCACATCAAGAAAGCATTATGGTCAAAACTTACTCCTGGTGGACCCTGTTGTCCGGGTAATCCTTGAAACCCTTTCTCACCATCCCTTCCAGACTCCCCTTATAAATTAAATGACTGTTCAATCACTAAATGTACAAATTTTCATTATGTATGAATCAGATTGAGTAACTATTTGGTAAAATTTTGTTCCGTTTACCTTTAGAGCCCTTCAAACCAGGCAGGCCCGACAAACCACTCTCTCCTCGGTCACCTAAATGGGTGTAATTGAAACAAGTATTGTAAAATTATCATATACAACAATCGATTTCTTGTTTTCGGTCTGACTATAAACAATTACAAGTTACCTTTCTGGCCGTAAGGCCCAACCGGCCCAGGAAATCCATCTCTTCCCTTAAGTAATCAAATAATGTCTATTTATCTCTGTCTCTTTCGTACAATACAGCTAGACACGTATGCTCCTGACACAATAAGCAAATTTCACTTACTCGTGGCCCAACAGGACCGGGAAGGCCCTTCTCACCCTTTATACCAGCTGCCCCCGGAAAACCTAAGCAATTAGACATTGACCTTAAGATTACATTAACATTTTGAACTTTGAAACAAAGTTGAGAATGCAAAAAATGTACTAATCATTGGATTCTTACCTGGAGACCCGGGCGATCCGGGTTGACCTACAAATCAACGTAGGAACAGGACATCAGTCTCAGTTTTGCAAAAAAAAATTTAAAAACATGTCAAGCGACAAATACCTGGTGGTCCACTATTTCCTATGTCACCGCGTTCTCCCTTCATACCCATGTCACCCTTAGGTCCAACAAATACTGTATCATTATGTTTAAAACTTCCATTTGGAACAGTGTTTCCCGGTGGTCCTACAAAAATTTAACATGTACAAAAGTGTTTTTTTCAAATACTGGTAATTAATGAGTGATAAGCCTTACCAGGTGGACCCATAGCTCCCTTCTCTCCTTTTTCACCCGAAGCACCAACAAACGCAAGGCCCATTTCTCCCTTACCACCCTTGTCACCAGGCAAACCTCTATCTCCCTATCAAAAAGAAATTAGTCCTTCAAATCATAAAATGACTCTATAGCTTCTTTAGTGAGAGAGATTTGTGAGAGCTCAGCTTTTAATTTTACTTGTGAAATTCACACTCGTCAATTTTTTAATCCGTAGGATCCATTTCGGCACTGCAGAAATCGGATTTCTCATTCAAATCATTAATAACTTTTATTCTTACCGGTATTCCACCATCGCCCTTGGGTCCTTTCGGTCCGTCACTCCCTGGCACACCAGGTGGCCCGAAGGGTCCAGGGCTTCCGTCTAAACCAGGTTCTCCCTTCTGACCTTTACCACCTGGACGAGCAAACGCCGGTTCACCTTTCATACCTACATAATTTGAAACAATTAGCATTAGCATAGAGAATCTCAAAACAATACTAAGAACGGGTATTAATTTCAGCAGTTACCCTTTTCTCCCGGAATTCCTGGATAACCTCGTGGACCTGGAGTCCCAGAATGTCCAGATTGACCCGGCGCGCCCTGTTAAATTATATCGCCAAATACATTTAATCATTTACTCTAACTTCCTGGAAAAACTCTTCTCAGCTCTCAAACGAATTTTTCAGTAATTAATTCGTCTAACAGGATGGCATGATTTGACATCGGTCAACAATGATAAAAGAAAGCGAGAAGTCAATGCACTGAATATTGTCTCATTTTGTCAACCAAGCTTCTAATTATTGCCCTCATGTCTAATTATAGAGCATGCCGAACGAGTGGAAGGTCCTGTTAAATTGCCCCAACATTTCGAAACAAGAAAAATAGTCCACAAGCAGTTCTTGAAGCACTCAAGTGGTTTGATAACAGCAATTCAAAACAGGGGGCAAAATATTTAGACAAAATTTTAAGAATGGAAGTAGAAGCACTCACATCCGTTCCATTACATCCGTCAGCTCCAGGTAGTCCAGATGGGCCCTAATTTGTTTCAAAACATAACAAGAGTAAAACCATCCTTATTGATTAACTGTACAATTTTAAACTTTAATGTAGCCAAATTATCGCAAATTTCTTACCTGTACTCCTTGCAATCCAGGAATCCCGGGAATTCCTGGAAATCCAGGCATTCCCATCTTGCCCTAGTGTCAACAAAGAAAACGTTAGTATTGCCGAATTTCAATCCTTACAAAAAAGGGAGTATAATTTTTGCAGTCTAGTAATTCAATTTGACTTACTCTGTCACCTTTGGGTCCCCTTGGTCCTTGAAGTCCACCATCACCCTGTAATTACATGATTATGATAGTCAAAGTTGATAGTGACTTGTAGCAAATTGCAGTCGTAATTTTGCGGACCTTATCGCCCTTTGAACCAGGCAATCCCTCCATTCCGGGAAACCCTAATTAATTAATCAAATCGTACATTATTAAGATTCCAAGAGAGTATTAAACAGTAGCAAAAATCAGAATAGTTACCTTGTTGACCTTTGATACCCTGTGGCCCTGTTGAGCCTGGTGGACCCTAGAAATGTTCATAAAATGTCTCAGTAAAAATTGAGAACCTTCACCTCCTTTTTGTGTACATTTGCAGTGTGGTCATTCTATCCTTGTTTAATACAAATAACTTCAAAATCTGAAGGTTGCAAACCATGACCGTGGCCGCGGTTGCATTCTGCATGTATAATTGATTCGTTTTAAATGACTGTCAATCAAAATGGATCAAACATTTTAAGCCAATCAAAATGATGAGGTCAACACGAGTTCAAATACATCATTTTCATATCTTCCGGTCTGAGTGTCATATTGACGACAATTATCTTGAAATTGTCTATATAATCACGTAAAAATGGTCATGTTTTAACCCACTTTGTGATTTAGTCCATTTCCGAGGGACAAATCTTTTATTATGATAGTGTCCCGTTAGTTCTTACAGGCAGTATGACACAGACCAGACTCTCTCTCTTCTGGTCTGGAATCTGGTACAATATGAAAATAACACCCCTAAGGAGGGGAAAAACTGTTTGACAACGCTACAAGCAAGTGTTGTGCCAACTCATCTTCACAGATTATTTATGTATTTGGGATGACAGGACAGATAGACCTCTGTATACCAAGTGTGTCTTTCAGTTTCCCCGTTAATCATGTGACATGGAGGGTGAAAGAAGAAGAAGAAAAACACACAAGACAAAAATCTTTCTGATGATTGAAATGTACATCTTTTTCTTGAAGAGAGGAACCCTTGTGTTGGTTTGTGGAAAAAGGATACATAATAAAAGAGAAAATTTGATTGGATAATATGTACCCGTGAGCCTTTCTCCGCAATACATCGAGGAGTACAACATCCGTTGCACCGAAGAGTCACATTGGCATCCAAACCCGGTGGTGGTCTCAGTTCATAGTCCCGAAACCCACCACTCCCCCGATCCGGTTCTCGTAGCAAACTCCGTTGTGGGTCAAACCCGCCTCCACGGTAGGGAATATCATCATGTCTCCTATAACCTTCCTCTTCCGAGTCTTGGAATTGCTGCTAAAAAGGAAAATACACATTTAATATTACATGGTATTAATTAATCGTACATACAGTTAATTCATTAGTGCACTAGTGTACGAGATATCCCTTCTTCTTTCAAGGTTGACATTTACCCTGCCATTTTCATAATCAACTGGGTTCATCAGGTCAAGTGTGCTTTTGCTATTGATCCTTGTTCATTGGGAGTGGGTGGACGTGTGTGTGTGTACTGTGTGCGTGTGTTTTTTTGCCAACTTTTCATTGCAAACTAATTTCCCCCATGATTTAATTGGACATCGTCGTCTACATTACCATTTATTTTTTTTGTGTGTACTAACACATGAGATAAGACCATTTGTCAGCAAAAATTGATGGCAATGAGAAAAAGAGAGAGACGACTTTGGGATTTTTTTGGTGTGTTAGAATGCAAAGTCAACACTAAAAAAATAAAACTGATACGCATAAATGCACACGCAATCAGTCATGTTACAACGGTCAACTACTGTGTTCATAGAGATCTGGGTAACAATGAAATTTTGGCAAAATTCATTTCAACTACCAACTACAACCAGAGGAAAAGCAGAAGAAAAAGCAGAGCCAAAGCAAATAAAATTAACAAGATAAATAATGTCTAATCTTGACAGTTTCAAAGTGTTTTCTCTTAGAATTCAAAGAGCTAAGAAAGTACTAAGAAAGACGGCTCGTGTTACTCATTCCTTTTATGATGATTGATTCTACTCGAGGAAATTGACTGTCAAAACTTAAACTACTTTTTACAAGTATTTAAAATGGTCAAAAGAGTTTAATTCCAAAATCATACATTCCGGAAATGCATTTTCATGTTGAAGAAGAGGCGAAAAGAGGAAACATAGTTTTAGCTAGTCAATATATATTTGACGACAATTTAAGTAACCGAAAAGAAGGGAAAGAGAAAAAGTAGTTAATTAGAGGGAGAGACTCCGGAGAAGATGAGGGGCAAGACGTGAATGAACGCATGAACTGGGTATAGTATTTTTGAAGACTGAATGAAAGGACATAATTCTAGACTGCACATGGAATTCATGGAAGGAACAGGAAAAAGCGTTTCCTTAACTGATAAATCCCATATAGTGTTGAACTCTGGCTACAGCCCCCCTCTCAAAACCACAATTGAACAGGCATGCCCAACATCAAGTCAGCACAAGATGAAAAGAAAAAAAAACTGAAAACTTCTCGACTCTCTTCTCTCTCTTCTCTTCTTTAAACGATAAAAAAGGGGGAAGAGGAGGACGCGTGAGATTTTTTTGCAACTTGCTATTTCATTCGGCATTAATCACAATTATTGTGCGTCAACAGATGCTACAGAAGAGAGTCTCTCTCCTATCCGAGAAACTAAAGAACCATTTAATTTCGTCGACATTACGCCATCCCCGGAACATTTCCCTCAAACTATTTTTACTATCTCCCTACTCGTCACTCTAATTACTCATGATCATTACACAAATTAATCCTTCTCAACCCTTCTCCCTCCATACTAATATCCTAAATTTACCCCCATTCCACATTTCCCATTTTTTGTGATACAGAATCATTTAAAATTATAATGAATTCAACAAGGCACATGGAAAAAAAGGAAGGTGTGGGAGGCTCAACCCTTTATTCAAATGTGAAGAGGGTTGAAGGGATGTGTGCAGGTGGATTGTATATAAAATTTCATACAATGGTCCACGTGGTTGGATTGTGGTGTGTGGATGGATATTAGTGGATGGGGGCTCAGACAGAAATCATAATAAAGAAATAAACCTTGACAACAAAGTATTGTATTTATTTATGCAAGCACATGATGTCTTTAAACGAGAGTGAGAGTGGAAAAAGAGGGAGAAAGAAAGTCTATGTTATGTTGTAGGGTCTTACTTTTTACGTCAACACAACATCACAGCATTATGTATGGGGAGAGAGAGAGAGGAGGGAAGGAGTACAAGTTCTAGTTTGTTAGCCTTTTTGTAAAATCGTAGTTTTTGAAATAGCGGAAGGGACGGGAGAGAGAGAGACAAGTAGTTAGGATAATAAAGATGAAAGAAAAGCCCAGGACAGACGTGGTGAGAAGAGGGAGGGAGGGAATGGAAAAAAATAAACTGTTATCTACATGTTTGAAAGATGCAATCAAATTTTTTCCGGAAGCCCCCAAAAGAGACAACTTTACTCCTACTACTCCTCTCCTCTCCTCATCTCTTATACTTATCTATATCTATACAGATGAAAAATAAGAAGCACACACAGCTGATTTACACGCATACAACACACACGGGGAGGAAATGGCCGGATGAACTGGAGTGTACTCGTACTTTAGTGGGAAAGAGAGAGACAGAGTTGACGGGAGTTTATTTTTAGCAGCCCACCCTTTTAAAATTACACAATTATTGTACACTTCAAAAACTCGGTGCACATTGCTGAGGAGGAGGGAGGCACACAAGGCATATTGTATAATCATGAGCATGTAGATCGGGTAGCGTGGCTGAAAAGTGTGTGTGTGTTTGTCTTTGGATAGATTACAGATCAGAATTGAGGATTAGACTCCATGTCGCTTCCCTGTGTTCTCCTCAAAAGTCCATTCCCATTTCGGGACGAGAGTCTTCCTCTTCCTCCCCATCTTTTTTTCCCTTTTACTTTTTTCTCCTCTTCTCCTTTACTCCCTTGCCCTCTTCTCCTAGTTTGTGTGTGTGTATGTGTATGTGTGTGTTGGGAGGAGGGAACCGTTTTCCCTCTGTTTATGTAATACTTACGTCCGCTCAAAATCCCTTCACAATATATCTACACAACATGTATTAAATTGTAGGAAATTCTTGAATTTTTACTTACCGCTCCAATCGGCGTCCAGACAAAAACTTGGACAACCACGTTTAGCAATAACCTGGAGTGAAGGGGAAACAAAATATAATTGTCAAAAATATATAATTGTCATAAATCATCATTGTCACATTCCCCCTCTCCTCCCTCCACTTCTCAAAAGTCTAGAAGGATGAGGAGATGAAAGATGAGTTGGGCAGAGAGAGGATGAGGCAGACTTTCTACATAAAGAGATAGTGAATTTTGCCAATGAAATGACTACTACAAGATGTGAATTTTTTCTTCTTCTTTCTTTCTGAATTTCCCCTTCATACAGGCGTACATACAACCTCATTCATGATAAACTCTGACCTCTCTGGTTCAGCCTGAATGAATGGAACGGAATCAAAACTGACCCAAATTTTTGTCGCCGTTCAAAAACTTGTATATAGAAAAAATTGCAGTGTATTTTCCAATAAGGGAAGAAAAACTTGACTTGAAAATGAACGTCATCATCATCCTCATCCCCTCTCTCTGTCGCCTTGTAAAATTTTATCATGTGTACAAAATTCCCATAGTATTATACTCGAGAGTGAAACAACTCACCACTTAAGTATAAAATTGGATTTCCACCTAAACGGTGGAAAGAAATGATTATCACAAGAATTTTTACTAAATGTTAGCATATTGTCAATTGTTATTTCCCCTCCGGATTTTTAATATTGTAGTGTACCACACACACTCTCTCTAAAACACTGGGAACAACACTACGACGACAGCCACACACACACACTTTCCCAATAACAACAACGAAAATAACAGGAGGAACGAAAAAACGTTATGAAGAACAGATGGTGATGACAATTTGAAGAAAGTGAGTTGTTTGGGGAGACAAGAGAAGAATCTCTGTTTTTACATGACGGCTCCAAAAGTAAAGTTGAGACGGTCGACTTGCTCATCCAAAATATTTTTTATCTTGTAAAATCACACACATCCAAACACACACACGCACTTTGACATGAACCACAAATGATGACAATTATGATGATGAGATGATGATGATGACTTGTTGTTGTTATTCCTTTTTTTTGACTATTTTGTCACTATATTTTAATAAGTTGTGTAAAAAAAAGGATGGTGCAGTTACAACTTTGTGTATTGTACTAAATTTAATATTTTCTATTTTTTAAAAAAAACTAAATATACTATAATATAATAAAAATCACAATCACGTAAAAATTCACATGTTAAAAGAGCCAACTCTCTCAACGACCGGCACTGCTTGCATGAAGTACTGTGTGTGTGCACTGTAGCCTCCACTAGGAAGTTGTGATAAGTTGTGAAGAGGCGAAAACCAGAGAAGAGATGAGGTGAAGAAGAAGATGAAAAGCTCTGCTGTGTGTGTGTGTGTTCCACACACACATACACGCACACTGCTTCTCAAGATTCTCTCTCCACTAAGTTTGAATTAATACATAAGTATTGGTACTCCCTCATAATATATTTGGATCCCTCCAAGTCTCAGGATATACGATGAGGAGAGAGACACACAGAGAGAGACGTTACATTTTTGTGTGTAACTAAATACCATGTTGTATGTAGTTTGTAGTAGGGTCCCCCAAAGAGGCTGGCCGGCAAAAGGCTCTTAAATCTGTACATCATGTTAAACTTTGCATATTTTTGTGTATATATTGTATCATTACAAGTTTACACACACACACATGGAATATTATGTCCATGCGAGAAAATAAACAAAACGACGACGACTCTCGACAAAACTCTTTCTCGCCTGACCTCATTATTAAGAGAGGAGAGAAGGAAAAAACAAGATAGCGAATATCCTATTTTTATCCAACTCTCACATGCTCATCTTCTCCATTCATTGAGAAGAAATTATAATGTCATTGAATGCTCATATATATCTATATTATTACTCTTTCCCAATCCATTCACATGGTCTCCACATAATTTTTACTCACTCTACTACACCCTGTACGCACATCCCTTACGTGTCACCAAATATGTTCCATGTATTTAGTCATGAGAGAGAGAAATTCGGAAACAAAGAAAAATTGCAATGCTTGCTTTGGTACATTTTTATTTCATTTTTGTTTTCACTATTTGTCTATTTTATCCATCTACAAGGATAAATGATTCTTTTACAAATATTGTCCACTTAATTTCACATACACACGACGTACTCTCTCTAGTATTACTTACTTTTACACACATATATATTCGAGACAGACTTGAAACACATTGTTGCTAAATGCATGTAAAACATTAATTAAGACAAGAATAACATAATAATTTCAATTTCTATCATCATCATCATCAACAACAACAATTAGGACGACGACAACAGCAATAACAACAACAACAACAATATGTATATATAAATTATATATACTGTGTAACAATAATAATGTATTGCAAAAAAACAACACTAAAATACTTTAAATACCTTCTTTCATATACATTGTGTTGGTATATATTCTATACGTGGTATTTTGCAAGTATTTGTATAATAATTATAATATAATAAATCAGATTCAGTCTAAAAAACGGACCAGCATGTATACGCTCAATTCTAAGTAATAATAAAATGGCTTCAGTTACAAGTAGCTTGGGGTGCTTGCTTGATTGTTGTGTTACATCAATACGATATATCTTTTTCAACTAAAATACGATGAAATAGCCTTAATTTGTAAGTATTAACCAAGTCCATCATGATTATTCACAGGAATGTTCCATAGTAATTAGTATTCTTTTGTCTGTTAGTACTATATATCTAACTATTCATCAGACCCTACACAAGTACAAACATAAATTACTTTTTTCTGCTGCTATTTTTTGTATACCTTACACACTAGACAAGCCACAATTTACTGATTGATTTATGTTAGGTTAGTTAGATGACAGAAAAGCCAAATACTTCCAGAACACGGACTTCAAAGTCTCTGGTGGACACCAAAGGCGGATTATTGAATGTGAGGCATTTTTCTGACTTTCCAAATCGGAGCTCTCCATCCAAGTACACACCTTGACCACCCCTATAATGAAGGAAATCAAAATAGTATCATTAGTTTTTTAAACAATTTTAAATTCTAATATATTGTAAATGGATATTATTAAAAGACATGTATTTACCCTCCACCAATAGATATCATATTGGAGTCAGCATGCATAAATAGTTCTACAAATAAACATACACACACAAATTGGAGTAAGTACAAATGTATATATGCTCAACAACAAAAAATTTTTTTAATTGATCAATTGGAAAGGATTGTGTCCAACCTGCAGAGTGTTCAACTCTTGTTTCAGGAGATTTGTCATCCCGAGACTTGATGCCCACCCAAGGATATTTGACTCGCTCAGGCCAAAGGCTGAATAGAAAACTTTCACCAGTCCCAAAGTATCGATGTCTTTCTCCATGCTCGTCCCGTTCATTTCTCGTTGCCCATGTTGTGGACAAGTATGCCCCGAAAATCTCATCGGTTGTCGTCTTGATGAGCAAAATGGTGGGTTCATGAGATTCCACCCGATTGTAAAATGTTGTGAGGGAGCATCCGTGCTCTTCAGTCGTATACAATAGCACCGGTTGGTACCTGTGTTTTATAGGAAAAACATAGTTAAAACGTGTGACAATAAAAGTATAAGTACATGGTGAAAGATTTCTTCAATTAATTTTACTTACATGGTGATTCGAAGGGGAAGCCATGACCATAATGTAAGTAGCTGTAATCATAATTTTTAAAAAAACATTAGTCTTACAACTCAAAATAAATAAACAACACCGTTCATCATGCACACACACTCAAATTTGAACATTTGCGTAGCAACACGTTATGCTGTATAGAATCTTACGCTGTCTTTCGGGGCTATATTAGATTTAAGATTACGTATAAGATAATTTCCTTGAGATTGGGTTCCCTTTTTTTAAGTTGAATATTTAATAAATTGATGGGAAATTTTACCACGACCATTATTAATTAGGCAGCGTGGAAAAGAGTAAGAAAGATTGATTTTTCATTATGTACTACATATCATGAAAACCATGAAATTCAAAAATAGTTGACTCTATAAAATAAATATTATATTTCAAATAAATAAAAGGGCATGTACCTCTTTTATCGTCAAAGTGTGTGATATCATCTGAATATCAAGTTGCGATTGACTGAAAAAAAAGACGCAAGAAAATTTGTCAAAAATAACATTAGTTAAATATTAAATAAAATTTTAAAAAACACATTTCATCAGCAGATTATCACATACCTAGTAGGTAAATTTTCAGAGGATTGTGGCCTTGCAAAGGTCCCACCACCGCTATGTCCCATACTTCCTGCTTTACTCTTGAGTAACTTTTCAGTTGTTGCAGAGATTTTATTTATCGCAGCTCCTCGAAATGCTCGAATCGAAAATGCAGCGTTGAGCAGACGTTGTGGCGTTATCTAAAAACAAAATAAATTATTACTCAAATTTTTTTTCAACTTTTTCTAAAAAAGAGTTTTTTCAAAAAAATATTTCGAAATACTCACTGCTATTTCTCGTATGAATGACGAAATACTACTACTAAGGCCAGCCGATTCGACTGAGTGAGCCCACTTTGAATCTGAGCTAGCAGCTTTGGTAAAGGATAGGAGGAGAGCAATAGCTACGCGGTATAAAACTTTCTGGAAAAGAAAAAAAAGTCAAAAACGTTTTTTTCTTATCACGACAACTTCAATAACAAGTAAGTAATGCGTCAGTGTGTACAAAATTAAATACACGTACTATTCCTTCCATGAGGTAACAATCCATGACCCGAACGAGATGAGCCAACGGCAAATCACGGAAAATCCACCATAACCATATTTGAAATATTGACTCAACCTTCTCCCCTGACTTGACGTTGCGAGAAATAAATGAAAATGCTGGTTTCTAAATGAGTCATAAAAAATAATCCACACGCATGTTAATTTTCCATCAGACGAGTCCAAGGAGGCAGAGACTTTGGATAAAAACTTTCTTGGAATAAATAGATAACGAGTGCCCTGGGGTAATATAGATAGGTGTTACAAACGTCTAAGAGCATATAAAAATTACCGAATATTTTTTGGTTAGAAGCATTGCGGTGGTATAAGTGACTTCCCACTGGAGTCTATGGATACACAAAAAGAATTTAAATAAATAAAATGTCATTAATAATGAATGTAGTAAAAATTAAATACATCTTGAAATAATTTACACCCACTCACTTGGTTTGAGTCAGAAAGACTTTTTGACGAGCAGAGAGTAATGTACATAAGCAATTCTGGAAATATAAAACATTAATTTTTTGTGCATGTGAATTAATACTGTTTCATATTCTCTTTGATACACAGAATACAATTAAATTTTTTGACACCTATTACAACGTATCAGAAAAATCTGGAAACAATACTTACGTACGCCTTCTCTTCCTGTTGACAACAAGAGAAAAAAAATTAGTCACATTTAAAATATTTACACAATTGATAGTTGAATGATTACAAGAAAAATTAGTTAATATCAATATGCATGATATACAGTCGTACGTCATGTGTACACTGGAATCTTTACTGTGCATTTAAAAAATGTTTACAAAAGCGGAATTTTTTATTATTCCATTGAAATGGGCTATTCACGTGAAGTTATTCCTTTCAACCATATTATCATGTAGAGCTACACAATGAGTCTTTAACGATACGGCATGTGTGTGTGTGTGGCTGTGTGCGTGTCATTTAGCTGCACTACTGCATTTCTCAAGAAAGTTTGATCTTATTTGGTTTGTGACATGTTGTTCATCACGAGTGAAAAGTTTGGGTTAATGCATAGTTATCTACAGTACGTGTGTCAGAATTGTGCAATACTATTGACCTAGGCGTACTACTACTACTACTACTAATAATAATATTTTTGTTTGTGTAAAATAATAAATAAATCACAAGACACGAGTACAAACTTACCTCAACATAATGAAGAAATAAGGAGACGAGAGGAAGGAGCAGCGGACAGAAGGTAATATCAGGATAAGCGTAAGCGATAACACTAACAATCCGATCTGCGACTCTTTTCCCTTGACCAGTGAGTCCATAATACAGACGATTTTGAGGATCTGTAAAACTGGGTAATGAAATCTCTTCCTCAGACAATTCTATATGAATCCAAACAAAAATAAAATATTTAGTTATTGTGATACAGAATAGTAGAAAATGGTCCTTTTCATTGAGTATAAGGTAGAATAATTATCATCATAATTTACCATCAGAGCCATTGATTTGATTGACAGTACCCCAGTAAAATCCTTCAATCATAGTCGAAGATCGATTAGACTCATGAATAGAATCCAACAAGGGCCAAAGTCTGGATCGCATCTCATCCACAACATCCCAGTCACTCTCCCTCACAGCAATTTTTGTATCTTTGACTTTGCCATTAAGGACCATTTCTTTGATTTCTTCATAAGTATACCGTTTCTTGCGGCGAATAGGAGTAGGGACTTTAAGTAGAACATCTGTACCACTTGTACTACCCCGACGAGCAGCTGCTTCTACTGTCTTGACCTCCACCCAAGTCTGAAGAATCAGTGTTCGTGAAATCACACGTATCAGAATACATTACGTTATAAAAATATTAGATAAAATGCATAAACTGCGTTATTGTCGTTCAAAAAATACAATTTGTATTTTATTTAACCTGTCAACTAATACACGACATACACAATTGACGGACATGTTACATGAAAATATAACAATTGTTATTATAACAAAAAAAATAATTAAGAAATAATAGTATTATTGTTGAGCACGGAAAGGGACTCCTTGAGTAGTCAATTGACGAACAAAAGTATCCTTTGTCTTGTCATCCCATACTGAGTGACCTAAAATAATAAATTTGGAACATTAGACACACA
>WJFB01001151.1:0-36716 GCA_009870185.1 Pygmarrhopalites habei
AAAGTGTTTTTACATGGTAGAGGTCATCATGACCCCTGGAGGTCACGGGTCAAGAGATGCGACCAAAGTGCCCATTTAAACGTTGTTCAGGGTCACATTTGGAGCAACTTTGGCTCAGTGAAATAAATATTTTTCTGGGGCCCACAAACAAAGGGAAATCCGATAGGGTCCTTTGATCAAAAAATTTCTACTTTCACTTCTTTTCTATTCTTACTTTCTCTTTTTTTAGCCTACTCCCTTTCACCTCTTGTCTCTTCGAACACATATGTGTTTTCCCATCTGTGAAGACACGAGTGTGTTTTGATTTTTGTACCATTGAAGAGAAAATCAGGGAATAAACAACGACTTTCCCTCAGGATTTGACCCTCATTAAAATTTAGCTTAAAAGTTTAAATGAAAGAAAGTGCCTTCATTATTTTCTCTCCACGCACCATTATTTTGAATCCGTTCATTGGTCTTGGTCATGAAATCGTTTGACGATCAACCAAATTGAGTTCAAAAAAGAAGGAAGAGAAAGGGAAATGAACCTGGTGAAAGCCATAACTTAGCCCTGTTAAATTGGTTTGAAAATTTGGGGTGGACTAGTTCCAGGTAGAAATATAGAATGTTGGAATGGAAGGTTAAAATAAAGAGAAGGTGGATTGAAAGGGAAATTTCAGGAATTGGAAAGAAGTCGTAAATATTTATTTTTAGAAGATTGAACTCTATTTCAATGGAGGAAGAAGAAAAGGAAAAATACTCATTTTTTCCACTTTCCCTTTTTTCTGTAGCAGAAGAGAATGTGCATCTTTTGAACGACTTGGTCGTCTGAGACTGACAATAATGGTGATGGGAATGGGAATGATCCAAAATAAGTGGAGGAAATGTCCTCCTCCTCTTGTCTATAACAAAGTATAAGTATGAGGGAGTGGGAAAGAGTGTCGTTAACCATATTCTCAAAAATTATCATGTTGACGCATCTACTCTGGTTTACACTGGCTTTTGGGAATGTTCTGAAAATCGACTCGACCGAGGATGATGAGACGGGATGCTAGAGGAAACCGTCTGCCGGATGAAAGTTGCAAAAAAATAGATAGAGAAAGCTGGGGAGTCTGCAGAGAATCTTTTGTCGCCACCTATCTAGTTTCATCTTCATTATGAGAACGGATGTTGTACAAAGTGATAGTCTTCAGCCCTATGCAACTTCAAATACTTTTCGTGAGTTGACATGCATCGCTTAAAAAATATCTGCATGATTTAAATTGTAAAGCCGTAGAAAAATAATTTCATGACATTTTGACTGTTATAATATACTTTGAACATGGTGCATCCAATTTTGTGCATTAAATTATCTGAACTAAAAATAGATTAGGTAAAGAAAAACATGGAAAAGAACTTGCCGGTTTCAAAGTCACAGGTAAGTATCGATATCGGGTTCTCGTCCGCTGTCTGAAGCTCGTCATGTTGAGAAATCTTTTTGTTGAGTGTAGTCTTGTTGAGTGTCTTTTTGAGAAATGTCACAATTTGTTTGTTCGGTGTCGTCGTATTTTCACGGCCCGTGGGAATGGTGCGGAGAACAAACGATTTTTTGTTTATTCAACGTTTCTCCCACCACAACACGCATTAATTATCTTAACTCTTTGGTTAATTTTTTAAATTTCATTATCATTACCTTACATTAGTACATCATCATGTTACATATTTATATTGTAATTTGCTTTGGAAATCAATTTTGATTTTCCCAAACCAAAACGAGTACTGACTTTTATAACAGGGAAATGAGGATGAAGAGCACATTACTAAATAGTTTCTCCTTCACTCATTTTTTTCATTTTTATCAAAGTTTTCTGCTCACCAAGAGAGGGAACGTGAGAATTGGAGGTATTCTCATTTGCTGTACCATTGTGAACATTGTCAAAATGTTTGTTTTTCTCTTCACTAAATGAAAGTCATTGAGTATTGTACAGCAGACGAGGGGGGTGTTTGGGAGGAGAGGAAGATTAAAATGGGATTAACAAAAGTGGCGTAGAATTGTTGTCAGTTTGGAGCATCCTAAAAATGGATTTTTTCTCTTTTTATGTTCTACATAATGTTGTTGCGTTGTGGTTGTTGTCGGGAGGACATGGACAGAAAAGTGGGTGGTTGACATGGAAGTGTGACCATTGGACTTGGTCGATTAAAGTATTTGGGAGAAAAAAGAGAGGGGTGGGTTCGAGAAAGCAAAACTTAATAGCACTGGAGGAAAGTGGAGCGTGTATTATTCGTAGTAGTTGGTTTGGTGGTTCGACTTTTCTGGTTGCTTTCGCTTTTCGCTGTCACTGTTGTTGTGGGAGGGTAATAGTAATAGTTTTTTGAGTGACAAACTGTGAAGAGGAAAGTTTGTCCATCCGGAAATGAGTTTTTCGGTGTTGCTGGTGGTGGTGAAAAAGTAAGACCCGGACTCAAATCCATGTAAAGGAGGAGGAATGAATGGAGCGAATAAAGGAAATGACCAGTTTACCACCAACTGCTTCTCACCCTCTCCACCCATCTCAAGGTACACAGTCTTTGGTGTGTGTGTGAGTGAGGAAGAGAGAGTGTGTGGGTAGGGTGATACTAGACAATCATTATGTGACGGGTGTCAACGTCAAGTCGTCAGCTGAACCGATTTTCTTGTTCCCTCTTCTCGAGTCTTTTTTCGAAAGAGGAAGGATTGGAAAGTTGAATCTTGTCAAATCTTAGTATTGGGATAGTGTAAATTTTTCATTTCTGGCTGACGTTTTAACTTTCTTAAAAAATTCCTCTTACTTTGTGAAAGTGAGGCCTTTGTCAGGAATTGGATTTTGTTTGAATGTTAAAGTATTTTTCTTTTGGACAGAGTATGTAATTACTTGTGCAATCAGCCTGTGAGAGTCAAATCAGTTTGTTTTTTCTTTTCACAGCTGAATCGATGTAATGTCGACAGGATGAAGGCAATGAAGAAAAGAAGGAGGGAAAGAGGGTCGTTCAAAATTGCCAATTACGTTCAATCCAATCTTACTTTATCTTGCTCTTGATTTTTCTCGTCTTTTTTGTCTTCATCTCCTTTCTTTTTTTCCTTTGTGTTGTGTATGTACTGTTGTCTCACTCTCTTTCTCTCTCTCAAGATTTGACTGGATGGAAAATGTCTGGACTTTCTCTCAGAAAAAAAGGCAGCTGCTCACAGTCAACGCTTTGGAATGGAGTTTATGTGTTCAGTTCTTCCTTTCAGGATCCTTGAGACTTGTCGTCTTTGTTTCTTTATTTCTTTCTCACATGGACGAGAGGGTGCGCCGTCGTCGTCATTCATTCATCTCGTCATTTTAATCAGGACGACAGAAATAGAAGAGTGATGAACGGACAAATGTTTGACTTTCTCTTTTGTGTGTACAAACAGACAAACTGACTCAGAAGAGTAAGTACACAATTAAATTGAGGGTCTGGAGTTGGAGTCAGCTGGTGAGAAAAAAATTCAAAAAAAGACAATTCTAAATTTCTAGTTATTTCTCTGGAATGGACAATCCGAACTCTCAATGCTCATCAATTTACTCAGCGCATCTTCAATGAATCCTTTTCTCTGTGTGAGACGCAGTAGAAGTTGTAATAAAGTCGCATGAAATTATTATTTTCCCTTCACAAACCTAGTATTTTCGTTTTAAGTCTAAAAGAGAAAGCTAAGAGCATTTATTGCATTTAAATAAAGAAATTTGTTCTTAAATCATAACTTCTATTTAAACATAACAACACAAAATTATTTTATATTATTAACATTGTTTTTATTTTATGAAAATTGTATTAGGAATCATTTTGGACAGAGACTCGTTAGTATCCTCAAAAACATAGTCGGTTGCCCAACCAACTTTAAAAAGTCAGTCTTGGCCTATCATCTATCATAAGAACGGAACACAGTTATGAGAGAGAAAGTTGGAAGAATGGAAATAGAAGCAAATTGAGCCGAAAGGTGGACTCTGTGCTGCTGTGACCGTTGTAAAACCAACTATCTTTTCCATTTTTTCTCTCTTTCTCGGGTGTAAGTCGAGGGGGTGAAAGTCAACTCTTGACTGTCTCTTTATCCGGATATGTTTGTATGTGCGTGCTACATTTTCATTCCCTATTTCTGTATTCTTGGAGCAACTCAGCTGGCATACTGTAAACGATGCTTTCAAAGTTATTTTTACTTTCACCCTCCTCTTTTCCTTCCCTTTCACCATTCCTATCTTTCTTTTATGTCGTCACAACTCTCTTTCTAGTCATTTCCTCTGGAATGAATTCCAACGACCATCTTGGCCCTACATATCCTTAGAAAGGGCAGTATACACACATGTGTATTTATATATGTGTGTAAAAATTGGTCAATTACTCCATAAGGCACAGCTCACGGTTCTGTGACGTGTATGTTTGTGTGTGTGTGTAAATAAAAACAATCTCATGTGCAATATCTCTCATTTGGTGTGTCGTCATTGACCGATTACCTCCTTCTGTATTCATGTATTCATATTTACAAGAGAAATCACTCTTTCCTCTTTCTCTCCTCCTCTCCTTTCTGTGTATCACATTTCCAAGAAAAATATTCGGACACACACATGCACTCTCTCTCTCTCTCCTTCTTTCTTTGTGACCATCCGGCCTACTTGTGTCGTGAAATGATTGACGCACACGAAGACCAGGGGGAATGAATCCAATTCCGTCTTTATCTGTCATGAAGGGGAGACGAAGGAGAATGTTTTTCTCCTTCTTGCTTTCTCCCTGAATTACATTCAGCAGAATGTTTGGACAGTGAAGGACCCAGGACCCTCCTCGAAGTTCAAGTGGTCATTTTCCAGGAGATTGAATCATCATTGATTTTCTCTTCCCTTTCTTTCCTGTCTTCACCTCTTATTTTTATTTACAATCTAAATTTGGCCTAAAGTCCTTCCCCCGTTCTCTCTCGTATTGTAAATAAACTTGAAGTGAGCTATTTAATTTTTTATGGTGCAAGGGAAAAGTGCAAATGATATTATGGCAACTCTTCCTATTATATTTCATGCGTTCTAATTCCCCATTTCGTGAACTGCCTCTATTTTGCTTTTCATACTAGTGTTCACCATCTAATATACATATATATTTTTTGACTTTCTCTCTCTGGTAATAATCCAACAATTTTCTCAATTAAAGTTGAAACAACTTCCTTTCTCACGGCATTTTGATTGTTGAACTATGTAGAGTAAAAGTCGAAGTGAAAGCATAGTAGGATGGCTCTAGCTTTGCGTGTAATGCACGAATACAACAAGCAAACATACACACACAAGACAGTATAGGTCAGTGAGTGAAACGGAAGGAGTGTAATTTGTGCTGGCTATTTGAATCGATTTCTGGGTAAATCAAACTAACCAAGTTAGACAGTACGAAAATTGGTCCTTATTACTATCCTCTCCATCTCTTCCTTCACCCTCTCACCAGCTGTTGTTTCAATGAGGCCAACAGTTCAAACAGAAGTTTATATAGCGAAAGAACAGAGAGAAAGAGGGAGAGGTAGTAAACTACCCAATACTGTAGAAATCGGCTTTGAGTTATTTTGAAGATGGAGAGAAAGAGTGGCTCCCTTCAAAAAACTTACCGCTACAAATTAATAGTTTTTCTTTCTACGTGCGTCCTCCAATTAATTAGAATCCCACTTGGAAAAACACGTACAAGACTACACTCTGAGAGAGTGTATCATGAAAGGGTTGGGTGGTCAATAAGGGGGCACAGGCAGGGGTGTGTGCGGAACAATACCTTTTGTGAATTCTGTTACACTTCTCTTCTCCCTTTGTGATGGTTCGCTGGACCTTCACTTTTACGGTCATTGCCTCAAGCGGCCTTGCCTCACTTGGACTGGGCTGTGTGGTGAAAGTCTGTCTCGAATAAAATCTTTCTCTGGGAAGAATGCGAGTGCTGGTAGAATCTCAACTTGCACACACCCCCAACGGCTTTAACCTCCACGAAAACTGACAGCCCAGCTCTATGTATATGTGTAGGTAGCAAGAGTGAAAGGGAGTGGAATGCCTGGAGAAAGCTGGAGAAAAGATTGAAACTTTTTCCTCCCCTATGTACTGCTGCCAAAATACCACTAAATTATCTGTCCATCACATGGTGTTAGGTCAAGATTCCTTAAGAATCTTTTTCTCTATCCATAAATGCACACCTATACAGTAATTTCATTACTACAATCTCAATCTCATACATATATTTTTATTGAAATTCCGTCGAAGGTTAGGAACGAAACGAGAAAAAAACACTTGAAATTGGTAAAAATGGCGGACTTTTACTGTGGAAAATACGGGAGTTGCCCTCTCTGTGTCCAACTTCACATTGAGTTTATCAATCTTGATAAATAATCATCAGTTCCACCCTTCCATAATATCAATTACCCACTGACTTGCTGACACACTCGGTGAGTGTCTTCAGTCTGTGTTCAACTTCCGTGGATTTTTTATTGGGAAAAATAGGAGAAACTAATTGATTTATTTCTCCCGTGAAATACATTCATATTTAACAGGTTTAAAAGTTGCTTCTATATTTTGGGACAAAAAAGTGAACACTCGAGTGGAAAATTGATTGCACAATCATTTTTGAATTACATAAACATCTCCAATTCAATTAAGTTTTAATGTGATTTGGCGGAAGCCAGGGATTGTGAAATCTTTGGTTATATTAAACATATTTTAAAAATATCAAAAAGGAATTTTTTTGCAATTTCTACCTGCTTTGATAACGTTCTGACATACATCATTTAGCCTGAATATTAAATCCTGACAGTGTATACCCACATTTGGTGTTTTGTATTATGCAGCAACCACACCACTTATGCACTCCCTTTGTATCCGTTTGTCGAAAGATCTCAATTAATCTTGTATTAACACAAGGAGTTAACTAATAATCCCATGATTGATTACTCCACATGATCCCTTGCGGCTTGAGCTGGACGAGGTAGAACAATGGAGGGAACCAGAGATTACAGCAAAGTGGAGAAGCCCCCCGAGGACAGAGTTGAGGGTTAATAAAATGTTGATTGACGGATCTACTTCATATGAAAATCATGTCAGAGCACTCAAAAGGAAGTATGGGCTTAACTCGTGACAATTTTAATTCTCTATCCACATCATTTGAGGACTTTTTTTCAAACGTAGATCCTCTACCTCGTAACTCCGAACAGTCTTCAGTGATTTTATACAGTGTACATAATGTACAAATAAGTTACACAAAAAATATTTCGTATATTTTGTTTAAGTGCCATTCTCGGCAATTTGTTTTTCAAAAATTTGAATAATTTTTTGTTATTATTTTCTCATTACTCTCTCGATTACTCATTCTCGCTAAAGATAATTTAATCCAAAGTTAATTAATAAATTTAATGATACATATACACACAGAGAGAGCTCCGCTTTACCACAAAGCATATTAATGTCTCTAGTAAATGTTTCAACATCAAATTAGTCTCATAAAATTGCTTCTTACTAGCCTCCATCTCTGGACTTTCCGTCCAGTCCAGTCCTTTCTGACCGACTGCCCTCCAGAAACTCTCACAAAATTTTCCACACAAATCCGCTACTCTCCTAGACTTTCTCTCTAGGGAATTGTGGGTTTTGCCATGACTTTTAATCTGTGAATCCTCCGTAAAAAGAGAAAAAGGGGTTTCGCATTCATTCCTTGTACACAAAACGTAGATCATACTGCAAAGTGAGTAGGATATGCTTTGATGATGAACTTCACTAAACTTTGTTCCAACCCACACCGCCCATGTACGTCCATTCTATATGTATTACACACTGCAGTAAATACTCCGTACTTGAAATCACATGGTATATATGTGTGTTTTTTAGAAAAAATCTTTTATCTCTCCTCAAACTGGATCAATTCAGCCAGAGGAAAAGTGAAAGGAAATTTGCAATCAAAAAATAAAAAAGTTAGCGACTTGATGGACACTCCGAAAGAAAGTCAAAGATACAAATACAAACACACATAAAAGCTTTCACTTTCTTTTTTCCGCTCTCATCTTGTATATATAATACCCGGATATCCCATCAACATTGACCCTGATTGACTCGAAGGATTTTTCTCTGATGACTCCATATGCATGTAAACTGTATGTGTATGAGTGGAGAGAGACTCTTTTTCTATACTGTGTGTACTGTGTGGTTGAAAAAAATTCTGAGCTGTCCAGTAATTCAATTTAGGCATCCCCCGCCTTGGCACATTTTACAGAAGAGCTGAGGCGGAATAATGGAGTAAAGTAAATGCTGTATCGATGCTGACAAGAAAGACTTTTTCTCTTTCGCTTTCCCCATCTTTGATTTAAAACTAAAGAGAGAAAGAGACCTCAAAGGATTTTCTTCCTCTCTTTTTCTATGTATGTCCTGAATTTGGGATGCAGTCGACTAGTTTATTGAGATTGCATGAATTTCCATTCTCTTAGTCCGCATCTTGTGCCATTACGAGGGGAAATCCCGAGTTGATATTGATCTCACAAAATTCACGAAAAGATAGGAAAACAAATGTTACTCTTCCCTTTTATTCTGATCAACCACCAGAAAAGTGAGGGAAAAGACAGAGCATAAGTTCCTTATTTCCGAATTTGCTTTCTTCATTCCCAGCCTTCAAGGCCACATACGGATGTACAAAGAAAATGCAAATTTTCCCTTTTGACCTTCTCTATTTTTCGATCTCATAGCTAAGGAATCTTTTGCATTTTGGCACAGAAGATGATAGTATCTTTTTCTAATTCACAGATTTTGCATTTTTACAACTGCACTTTCCCCCAATACAAATCAAGATCAGATTGAACTTGTTTAATTTAAGATTTTCTTGGGTAAGCCAGAGTTTAAGCCTACGAAATGTTCACCCCCGCTTTGTATAGTAATGGAGTATGCTAAAAGAACCCTGTCTCAGCCATTCTTAAGTTGACTTAAGGAAAAATTAATCCTGTAAAATATGATTAATATGTACACACATGTCCTGCCCACCTTGTACTTCCCAGTCAGCTGTTTCGGTGAGAAAGGTTAAAACTTTATTTGTGACACTCTTTTGACGTCACACGCCTTTTGCAAAGATAGAAATGTCAGTTGGCTCGCCTACACACACATCAGCATGATTCTAGTTGACTAGAAATATTAGATGAAAAAAAATAAAACGTAAGGCATTGTTGCCCTGCATCAAAATATTATTAAAATGCACGAACCCCTTGAAACTTTGTTTAATCCCCAAAGAGTTAATAGGGTGAAAAATGAAATTTATGATCATTATGCCTCAACTACAATTAACTTCAAATTGTAACCAATTAAAAAAGCTTTGATAGAAATATGCAGTACGTGACAAATTATTCATTTAAGATAATTCCAATATGTAATTACATACCCACTTTTTAAAAACGTTTGAAACGCATCAAAGTGCACAAAATAAAATGTCTACCCATTTCTTTCTGGTGACTTTCTCCAACCATCAAATGCATTTGCGAAAGTAAGAAGAAAAGTTTTCGTGTAAAAATGTGAAGATTCTTCAGTACAAAACTTGAGAGTCTGGATTTTTTTGGTTGGGGGATCAAAACTTTATTTTTACCCTTCAATAATTTTTGCTAGCCAAGGTGAAATGGAACCTTTCCCCATCCCTTCCTTCTACTCCCTTCCCTCAAGTTAACTGAAATCACGTAAGAAGGAAAGGAGAGATGGTGAAAGAGACGGGCTGAGGAACCCGAGGTTCGAAAATGCCTGCACATGTGCCTCTAATAAATAGCATCTGTCACTTTTCGCCGGTAGCCGTAGTTGTGCATCCCAAATTCTAAGCTTCTTCGCCGACATACATATATACAAACACACTATAGTATGATCTCTTTGTCCCTGTTCCAAAGATTAAGGGGACTGGGACGAAGGTTTTCCCAATGCCCAAAAAATCAGGGAGAGCTAGACAGAAAAATGCTACATTAACAAACTTGCCTCCAGTATCAGTACACAGTGCTACACTGCAGCTTCACCCTGTATGTGTGTTCCTGTCTGTGTGCGTCATGACATTTTTTGGCGAATATTCTTCGCGACTGTCTTTCTAACACAAATGATTTTGAGGGGAGAAAGGAAGGTAGAATGGGAAAATGACTAAGTCAATCATTTTTCAATTATCCCCTCGTGTGTGTGTAGTTCCTGCAAGGCATATAGACACAAAAAGAAGATAAAAGAGGTGAAAGGAGAAAGCAAGGGAAATTATGCATGACAATTCATGCCGCTTCCAATTATTTCCTCGCATCGATCCCATTAGTTGAAAAAAATGTGGATGTGGTTTTGAGGGGAAAGGTAACGGCTAGGCTTAATAGATCTAATTTTATGTAAAAAGCACACACGCAAATATTAAAAAAGCTATTTGGGAAAACTATAATGGAAATATTTGGAAAGTTTTTCCAAACTACAATAAGATTCAAAAGTTGCACATCATATGTACTTCTGGAAAATTCCTTCCATCAACCGACAACCTCGAGGAAAGCAGGTCAAAAATATTGGAAGAAATTTAGGAATGCCTGGAAATGAAATTAGTTGACAAGGGAATGTATGAGGATTTCCAGAGACGGAGTGATAATGGAGGCGAGAGAATGGGAAAGGGAGAAAAAGAAAGCGTGAACCGATACGAAGTGAAGAAGAAAAAGCATTTAATTTAATGTGGACAAGAAAACTCAATTATTGTCTGAGTTTTTCCTATCCTCATCGTCATCCTCCAACTTCCCTCCCGCTGCGTACGCACATACTTATAAGTTTAATAAATGCAAAAGCAAAGCCAGAAGAGAAAAAAATTTGCAAGTAAATGTGTGTGTGTGTGTACTGAGCTGTCTTGCGAAAGAAGGAAGGAGGGGGAGAATGTAAACGGAAAGTACCTTCTCAAAAAAAATTGTGATGAAATAAAAGTTTGACTCTGTCCCATCTTCTCCTCCCCTTTCTCCTCTCTCTTCCCTATTATTATTTGCATAGTCCTCCTCCCTGTTCATGTGCACACTGTACACACAGGCCGTGAGAGGAGAGTCGGTTGGAGGGTATGCATGTTGATATGAGAGAAGGGGTGGAATGAAAAACTTTTTATTTTAGAATATTCAGTGAATAGCTAACAAGACGTTGACAGTCAAAAAAGTGACAGAGCTTGTGTACTCCCACAAACAGACACACACACTCACTCTCTCTTACATGTAATGTAGACACAAAGGAGGACAGTCAGACTACTCGACAGAGCAACCGAGATGAAGAGAAGGAGAGAGACGAGGAGGAGGAGGACTGCCGCCGGAATTTGCAAACAAACAAGTAGCGGAAATGATTTTTCCACCACCATCACTACAAAGTCACATTAAATTTGAATAGGTTGACTGGTGAGCTCTGTTCGGTTTGATACTTCGTTTCATACCCTACGCAACCCACATTCGCACTCTCACACACACAGTGATATTTTAATACAAAGAAGATGGCTATCCCAACCAAGGACGACCAGACGAAGGGTTAGGATGGAAAGATTTGATAGAAATAGTAAAAACAGGATGAAACTCAAAAGTTTTGAAGAGTAAAAAATTCAATGTTTTCTGAATAGACAAGAGAAAGTCAGAGAGAAAGGAAAAGAGAGAAAGATGAGTTATCTGCTGTTATTATTTTTTCCGTGTTTATCATCCCCTATCTGTTTTCCCTACTATTATCACAATAATAAACATGAAGTATAGATTTCCTAGATGGAAAAAGAGAAGGAATAGAAATTAGACGAAGCAGCCACATCTGCCCATCTTTATTTTAGTTCCATGTCAGGCATTGAGAGAATGAGACCGGGAAGGAGATGTGCATTGGCTTTTGTGTGAAAAGAATATAAAAATCAAAGTTATTCTTTTCTTTCTTCTTCGTCAGCTACTATACTCTCTACTAAGAGTGGAGAAAAAGTAAGGGAGTCCTAGTGTAAAGGCGGAGCCTACCAGGAAAAGAAAAGATGATGATCATTTTCTTCAGGATTGATTTTGGTTTTTTGACGTCAGGGGAGAAGAACGAAACTCCCATCACAACAGCTGTTTCCGATTTTCAAAATCACCATTCTCTCAACCTTTATTAACACTATATATATTCTCTCTCTCTCCACATTAGTAGACACAGTGTACATTGGGTATATGTAGTGTGTCACGTTTAATTTCAAAACGAACTCCCATCCTTCTCCTTCTGCTCCAATCATGATTAAATGTTAAACTGACTTCACTCCTTGTTCCCGTTCCCATCTTCCTTACATATGATTTCCATGCTTTCACCTCCTTCACCCTCTTTCTATTAGTCAAGTCCACAATTTTACATATTCTCAATGCATATCCATTGTTTTCCAGAGAGACAAGAGGGGAGACAATTTGAACCCTGGAAATTAAATGAGGGTGATGAAGGATCGTCCATCGATTGAATATACTAAGACAATGGAAGAGAATTTCAAAAAGATTTTTTCCTTGTCCTTCAACTTGAGCTATTTCGAAACATCACAAAAGACGATAGTATAAGAAAAAGTTACAATTCGCATATAGACTTTCACACATACATACAGTTTTATACCATATACGTCACTATTACATTATAGGGATTCAGTCAAAGAAAATGTTGTGCACATAAAATCTACTACACAACATGACATGTTATAGAATGGACATGTATAAATAGATTCCGCCTTTACACCCCTCCTTTATTTATATTGTTTTATTATGTACAGTGAATTTCACTGTAATGTAAAAAGGACTGAAGACTGAGGATAAAGTACTGATGTACACCACGCATTAAATATACAACACCATGCTAACCATTATTTACTACAAACACTCTAGTACAAAAACTTGTGTGTGTGACTATATCGACCTTAAATTGAAGAAATGATGATAAAAAGGATTCCCTCCTGCCATCCAACTGCACACACATTGAGACAGAGGGGAAAAGAGAGAGTTGAAAGGGAGGGAACATTAAAGGGTAGGAGAAAGAGGGAGGCAAGTGATATCGAGTTGCCGTAAGCTGCCCACACGGAATTCATCTGAACGATTGACAGCTTCCTATTTCACATATAACTGCAAGTACTTTTACTACAAGTACTTTTACTACTCCTTCTCCTGTACTTGTGCCCTTCGCTCTGTTCTACATATTACCTACAGTTCAATCCCATAGCTATGTTGGAGAACTGTGTATTTAGCCTACTCACCAAAACTCTCTTTTTCCCTCATCGTCTTTGATTTCAGTGTATGTAGTGTGCCGAAAAGAAAACTCATAAACTTGAATCAGCTCACACAGCAAAAAAAGAGAGTCAAACACACACATAAAGCGTTGTATGTTTGTAACAGTTTGAAACTCACAAGGGTCCCATGTACAGCTCATAACATTTATATAGTTGATTCTCTTCCTCTCCTTCTCTTCCCTTCTAATTGCACGTTCAATAACAAGCTACAACCCCTGTCTTCTCTTCACTCTGTACTAGATCTCTACCGTAGCCTACGACAGGGCCAACAAAACAAAGTTCTTATTCTCAAATTGTATTTGTTTGTACAGAATTTGTTCCAGTTTCCTCTCCCTTCTCTCCCCTTACCCTTTTTCTCCATAAAAACTGTGAGGAGATGCACAAACGAAACTATTTCTCCCTCCATATCTCATGTCTCCACATTTCTTCACGACAAAAAGACACACAGATACAAGGAGAGGAAAAATGGAGGGAGAGTGAGATATTTTGAGAAGTCTAACTTTCCTTTTTAATTTTTTTACAGCTGCTCCACTTCATGATATTGCATGTGGTGATCAGAGAATGAGATAAACACGCACGCACAGAGAGAGAGAGAGAGAGAGAGAAAATTGTTCCTGCTATAGATATATGATGAATAACCGGAATGAAATGGGTATGATTGTGTGACAAGGGATAGATCCTCTTTGTTCTGCTGTCGTGATAAGTAGAAAGAGAAGGATGGAAAGTCTTGCCATTTAAAAAAAGCATTTGAAGGAAACTTACTGATGAAAATGTAAGTACTTATTTTCTGATAAGAATTGATGCTATTTTTTTCGTGAAATCCTTGATTCTATTTTCAACTTCTTCCACTGTTTATTAATACTGTAAATGTTACTAAAATGGAATTACAATGGAATGTCCAACGTAATTTTCTCTGTTGAGGGAAAATTCCCAATATGAGAAAATAAATGTGAGAGGATTTTACACCCACCCCTGAATGGACATGTATGAGGAGGAGAAGGAGAAGAAAGAGAGGCTGATAAGTCCAGATGAGTTTGACTTGGGGGAAGAGGAGGGATGACATGATGATATGAGTGACGCTATTTAATGGATTCTCTCGGAATAAGGGTGTAGGAAACTCTTTATCCTGGTCTTCTCCCCAATCCTCCTCCCTCACAGAGAGTCACATTCACATCTCAACTCCGCATTACCAAAGGATTCTAACAAATAAGTGGAAAAGTTTTCATGGACCAAAGTCGTAATGAGTTTTAACGCATTTGTATTATCATCAACCTTATACCTACTACATTCATGCACTTGTATTACATCTGTACGTCTTTGAGGGGAGGCAGGACAAAATTCGTCGTCTCGTCTTGATTGTGAAAGAAAATTGTGGATTGTCGCCATTTACCAAATTACAAGTGTACCATGGAAAACTTCATCCCACACACACACCGACTCAACAGTTAAATACATTGATTCGAAAGAATGACCAACTATTTTGAGGGAGAGGGTCAAAGTTTTCTATATTCTCTCGTTAGGACAATAGTTTCATCGTTTTGACTTTGAGTTATTTTATTACACAAGCACACAACTTTCACCCTACTTTTATTAAGGATGGTTTGAAACCTTGAATATTTAAAAAATTTAAATCTTGGCATAAAAAATGCAGGCAACCATGAACTCAATATTTTAACTTTGAACGTTCTCAATTTCAATTAATTAATGTGTCTACTAACTTGGGTTTGAAGATATATTTGAAAACCTTTTGCAAAATATGAAACAGAAAATATTACATTTTGCCCAAAAATTTTTGTGAATTCAATTTTATCAATAAATTAAATTATTCATTTAACTTCCTTTTAGTATTCCCCTTTAAACTCACATCCCAAAATCTGACCCCAACAGGAAATGACAAAGAAGTCCTCCACCGCCTCCTCCTATAAACCCCCTAATCTTACGCACCAGATGATCAGAATTAGACATTCAAAAATTGATTTTCTGAGCGAGAGAGAGAGAAAAGGGGAGAAAGCAATTCTTTTGAAAAAGTGCTTCTCACTCATTTGCCCCTCAATTACGTGTCACTAGCCCAATTTTTCTCCATTCTATTTCGAGCATTCTCTTGCAAATTATCATAGCGGTTCAAAAATGTGTGTGTGAAAATGCCTTTCAAGTTTTCAATTCTGACATATCTTTGTGTGTATGGTTTATGAATGGTTCACTTCTTTCCTCAACTTTCTCTTCCATTTTTTGGCTCACCCTGTACTTTTCATTAATTCATATTCCACGCGACACTACTGCTCTGCAGCTGCTCATGTTCTCATTCCGTGATTTTGATAATTGTAACTCAATACTAATAATCATTATTAATTACTACAAAATTTCCTTCTATTTCAACTACAGCACATGTCGGATTCATTTTGCGAGTCGGCGAATTGATGAGTAGTTGAGTAGTTCAGAGTAGTCATACAAACAAACATGTTTTTAATGCATAATATACTTTCCCCAAAAAACCCCTTCTTATCCAATAACTGTACTTTTTCTCTTCGAGAATTTGTTTTCACGTGAAAGGAAGATTAATTTTCGAATTTTTAATATAAATTCCTTCCATCTAAGCCTACCATACTGTTTATTTTTCTTGACATTTTATCAAAGCACACAACTCCACATTCTCCGTTTGTTTTTGAATTGAAAACTTTCTTTCACTGGAGACTGGGACAAAGACAACGGGCGAAGATTTGTCTAATAAAATACGCTCATCGACATTCTCGAAGAAAAAAAGTAACAACTATGCATAATAAATGAGGAGAAAAATGATAGGAAAGGAAAAGAGAAAGAAGGTGAGGGCTTACAATATTTATGAGGAGAAAACGTCCGTATTCTGCGTTTCTCTCCTTTTCGCTTTTTTCACTTATGAAGCACACTCCGAACACTTCACCTCACACATACTAACAAGTGGAGTGGTAGTAAGCGAGGGAGGAAGGAAGACAGAGACGCGATTAAATTGTGGCCATTGAGGCAGTCAGTCAGTCTTGTCATTATGATGGATGATGATAAAAAAGGCAAGACATCAAAACTCATACACCTTGCTCCGTCAGCTGTTTTGACGGAATATGACAAATATCAAGTGGATTCACTGTCGAAATTTTCTCCTCTTCCTCCTCTGTCTTTTCTCTTCACAAAGATTGCACTCTCTTCCGTCTGCTTTTTGTTTTCTGACATTTGTCGTATAATTTTTTGTGTTTGTGGTGTGTGTGTGTGTCTTGGTAATATTTTCATATCACAACTATACACATTCACTTTCAGTTAAGAACAAGAGTAGCAACATAACCACGTGTATGTTCTATCATAGGAGGGACATGCTTTCAAATCCGGACGAAATCCGTAGCAAATTTGAATTACAAATTTTCTCTCATCTCATCCCCCGAGGAGAGTGAAAGTGTGAATCAAAAGTTGACATTTTAATAATTTCTCCACATTTCCCCATATACTTGTCTGGTTATACTCGTGTTGTTTGATGGGTGGGGAGAGTGTCGCTGATCTTTTTGTCAAATAACTGTAAAATAAGATTTCTCCCCTTAAGCTTGTAAAAAGATTTCTTCTTTCACCTCCTCCTCTTTGTCTTGCAGCTTTCACTTCTTTCGTCTAACAAGGAGGTTCTCAAGTTTGTCACAGACTTCGGGTCCAAAAGTTGGTGTTGGAGAAGGAAAGTTTATGATAAAGCTTTTGAGACGGAATAAACTGGAAGGACACATAGTGTATAATAATATGTACTTTATTAGCGAGAGAGAGAGAGAGTTTGCTTCCAAAATAAAGAGAATCGCGTGTGTGTATGCGGTGAAAAGGTTCAACTTTGGCTGAAGGAAGAGAAAGTCTGTTTAGTGATCCTTATTGAAAAGTCGTATGGATAACTGGCTTATCGGAGTCTTCCACACACACGCACACACACATGGTGTACACAGTGTCCTTCGTCTCATGACACTGTCCCGACACACACAAAAAATGTACGAAGCTACTACATATACTACCCCAGTCCGGGTAGAAAAGTGAGAGAAAGCGTAGCAGAGCAACAAGGAGAAACCACAAAAAAAGTTTAACAAGGAATTCACGCTGAGGTTCACACACAATGGGAACGAAGTCCACACACACCAACACCAGACACAATTTATATACGTGTGTGTGTGTTGAGAAAAGAGAGAGAGTGTAAGGGAGAGAGACAAAATTTGTATCGACGAATGGCTGGGAGGAAACTCAACAACTCATTATTTGCATCACCGCATTTCTCATCTCTTTCTCTCAGAGAGTGGAGTAACAGAGCAGACGACCAGATGGATGCGTTGGTGTTGGTAAAGGAGAGGAGAAAACTGAGGAAAACTGTACAAGGCCGTAGTTGCCGTTGCTTTGGTATCTGTACTCGTCGTCGTGGAAGAGGCGACTTCAAATTGATTCACTTTCATGACTTTTTCTCGCATAATTTGTGGATTTTCTAATATCATCATCCCAAACCACACACCGACCTCCTGAACAGAATCATCCCCAACCAACAGAAGAACCAGCAGCACATGGCTGGAATGAAAGAGCAGTCATGGCAGAACACCATTTGGGAAAAACCATCTCTTTTTTATATTATTGTATATGTAATTTCCAGAGAGTTGTGATGTACAATTTTACAAATTATATTCTAAGGATTCTGATCAGAAAAATTCACTTTCACTGAAATGACAACGGAAGGAAAGCAAAAAAATTGGATTTTTCTTCTTTAAATTCAACACGGATGTCCCAATTTACTTTCACCACTTTCTATTGCACTGCGTGTGTCCTCGTGCCCTCGTGTCTGTGGAGATGGTGTCAGAGTTCAAAACGTGGATGGTGAATTGTGTGTACATGTGTGTAGACCACCTTCGATTAAAAGAAGGATGACACTCACACACGCAACCCCTCGTATCTAGAGAGTTTTACAAGTGCCCTCTCTATTCTATTTCTGAATGGAGAGGGGGAGGAACGGAGTTTTCGCGGTCTTGCTCCATATAAAAGAGACATAACGCAAATATCTGGATATAAATATGTATAATATCAGCACATCTTTTCAGGGGAAGCCAGAAAAAAGTCAAAAATTGAAATTGAACCCACCACCACTACACACACATAAACACACGACGGGTTTCTTTCCTTTCACGTAGATAGGCACACAGTGGCTGCTGCCCCGTTGCCTTCTCCTTCTCCTCTTTTGCTCATTCTCCGTGACTTTGATGAACGGGTAGGAGTTCTCCGTCACTTTTCACTCCCTACACACATGGAGAAAAAAAGTGATACCCACACCCAGCATTTGCTGAAAGTTGAGCAGACTTTGCCAGCACAAACACAGAGAAAGTAATCTGACCACACAAGACGTACTCTCGTCGTAATTCAGTGTTGAAAAAGGAGAATAGGGAAATAATTTTCTACGTGTTAAATAGCCATTTGAATACAACAAAGTCACACATGCTGTTCCCTCGCCATCTTTCCTTCTTTTAACCAATTGTAGGTAAACTTCTGACGTTCACTCTCCCCTTTTTCAAAATTTTAACAACTTCATATGTGCACAACGTACACAACAGTTCATCGTGTAAGGTTCAAAGGACACACAGAATAGAGAGAACGAAGAAAAACAAGGAGAAAGTCACGTCCGTCCCTCTCACTCTCACTTGAATCTTGTTCATAGTCCACAATAATGTTGGTTTTAAAATAAAAATGTTCATCTTTTGTACTCTGTGAGTCAGCGGTCAAAAAAACGGTCTTATCCGCACACCCTCACTTTCGTTTTCGTTTTTCACACATGTATTGATTTTGGCAAGTCACTGAATAGTCTCACCACCACAACATACCACACACTAACAATGTTAGATGAACCCAATTTTCCAGTCCACTTGAAGGAGAGAGAGAGAAAGTAGAAAAAATACTCAGAAAATTCAAGTTTTATTGATAAAGAGACATGTGAGGAGAGCAGAGCAGACGTTTTTTCCAAGAATATTTCACTTTATCCCGAGTTTTTTATTAAGAGTTTTTTATTTTTTAGCAAGCGTTTGGGCGATCACAAGCTCAGAAGGAGCAGAGGACGATACAGTCAACTAGAGCATGAGCAAGAGAAGAGACAGTGTCATTTCGAGCATAACCGTAATGGAGTGGGACACACACAACACACACTGTTCGTCGTACAAAAATCCTGTACAAAAAAGATACACAGTTGATAGACTGTCGACTGTGTTATAGCAGACACTGAGTTGAGAGTTGTAAGAACATGATGATGGGATGTGCCCATGCGAATAGCTGAGAGCAAAAGAGAGAGAGAGAGTTAAAACTATGGGAAGAGTGGGACACGCGAGAGAGAGAAAATTCAATGTTCTGCAAGTCCTTCGACCCCCTTCGTTCTTCCTTGTTCCTTTTTCTTCCCACTTCCCTCCTTCCGACTTTCACAGAAAGAAAAATAAGGAAAAACTTTAAAAAAGGCAACTTTTTATGACTCCTTGTGTCTCTCTTCTAGTGTGCTTATGTGTGTGTGCTTTTTCTTCTCGTGTGCCCTTCTTGTCAACCCAGCCTTAGGGTTTGATCAGAGAAAAGAGCAGAGACACACTGTGCTGAAGGAAAAGAGCGAAAGAGAGACAAGTTGTGACTCAAACGTCGAGAACAAATCAATTTGTGACCCTCTTCCGCTGAAGACGTTGTGGTGTATGTTTGCGTGTGCCTGTGTGTGTAGAGAGGGAAGGGAGAGAGAGTTGAGAACTGAGTGTGTCTTGAGTGGATAAACTGAGAGCTCCTCTGAATGTTTACTAGTGATGTGGCAATCAACTTGTAAAACGTAACCTCCCCTTTTCTCATCCTCCTCTTCTTTTCCTTTTGCTTAAGATGGAAAAACCAGTCATTTCTTCGGTGTAGTCAAAGGCTGTGTGTGAGTTTCGCGTGTGTGTGAGAGAAGAAGAACGCAATTCTACAAGATTCAATGGGGACAGTCAATGAGCCGCATCTCCACTTTTGGGTCGCTCCTCTTTTTTCTTCCTTCTTCCTCCTCCACCTCTGTTCAAGGAGTGGGGAAAGCAAATTTCGTTTTAATCGACTCTCTGCCTCCTCGTTCTTTTTCTCACTTTCCTCTGAAGTGGTTTGACTTGAGAGAGGTGTGTGTGCTTAGTGTACAAACAAGGGAGGTTTATAAATACAAATTTACAAGTCAAGTGCTCAATTTTTTCGAGTATTCACATTACAGATCTCTAACCTCTAACCCTTCACGGGATAACTTTAAAGAGTGAAGAAGAGATAGGAGGTAGCTTTGTTTATTTATTTACACGGTAAATGTGAGGATTGTGACGGAACTTTTGTCACCGAGAAACAGTGAGAGAGACAAATTGAGATTGTAAAAATTCACCGGGAAAAAATTGGACAAATGTGTGCAAACAAATATAAGAAACACACAGACACAATGATTCTCACTTTAACACAGACACGACGTTGCTTCTTTCCCCGAATTCAAAATTCCACCTTTTATTTCCCGATGGAATTCCCATCAGATATTACATGACTCAATGTGAAGGTTTACACTTGTCACGACAAACTCGTGGGATGGGGGAGTAGAGGACGAAGAATTATTACAAATCGATGAGGATTATTTGATCTCGTGTGTATGTCTCGCTCTCATTGTGTGTGTGTGGGCAAATTCGTCTTTGTCTTCTGTTTGCTAGTTACCCGGTCACTTCAATTCGATGTGTGATACAGCGGCAGTGGAGGATGAGAATACTCTCAAAAATCATAGGAACAACTGTACAGTATAGTCACACTGATATGGCGGAGGGTACAGAGTGAAAGCAAGTACACTGCTAAGGACGAATAGACCCCTACTTTCATTTGCTCTCAACCCTTCGTCCGGATCAGAGGAGCAAAATTTCACACTGTGTGTATGAGAGAGAGAGAGAGAAAGTGGACAGTTCTATTTCCGGATTACAGACGGAGAATGGTGTCTTTGAAAAACTACAAAGTTCACACTTTCCCTCTTCAGTTTTTGATTAATATACTTGCCACACAGACACACAGAGAGAAAAGCTTTCTCAATACTTTCATCTCTTTTTTGTCTCCAATGTATTTCTTGTAGAGAAGTATCGTCTTGTATTTTATTATATTTCAAATTCCAGACTAACGGCGTTCATTCCATTACGTGTATGCGAGTGTTTTTTCCGTTAAACCGTGTAAATTCCCACAAATTTTCCTTCCACACTTTCACTCGTAAAATAGTTGAGAAAGTCTTTCTTTCTGACAATCCCTTGTGAAGATTCACTTGTAAAAATTTTGAACGGGTGTCTACGTCAGTGGATGAATCTCCTTGCAAAAAATATTTAGTAAAAATATAGATTTTCAACTTTCAAAATGTGACATGGAATGTCCTGGAAGACCGGCAAAGAGTTGGAAATTGTGAAAACTGCTCTTCTCTCCCTCTCTTTCTCTGTATACGTGTGTGTATGGTGGATTTGTATGAGGAGTACGCTTGGTTTGCTCCAATTCTCTTTTTTACCTCCCTCCTCCTCCTCTTACACTCCCTTGCTAGCTCTTTGCCGGTACTCACTTGAATCGTCGTCATTGAGACGAGGGGGCTCCGTTCTTTGCTCTCAAGAGTTGAGAAAGGTGTGCTTTTTGCTCACATTTGAGTTTCTCTTCTTTATACACACACAAATATACGTATTGGATATATATTTTGATGTGTGTATATCCAAGCAGACTTTTCTGGACTACTAATACACCACTGATAACGTGTATAGGTCCTCAGCATGATGTTCCTAACTTCCTTTTCCCTTCGTTTCTGTGTGGATACACAGTATAGCTCCTCACGTCAGCCACTTTGGTCACAGAGAGAGGCCAAGTAAAAAAGAAGCGTTCAGGAGTGATAGGGATAGGTCTAATGCCTTTGCTACTCCCGCTTCTGCTGCCACTGTTCCTGCTGTTCGGGGAAGGATACCATGCAGAATCCAAACTCATGCACGTAGAAAAGTAGAAAGAGAGACGAGTCGTCGGCGCAGGGAAGGAAGGCTCTACATTTTGGTGTACGTTGGCTACATGGAATTTTATACAGTCAGTCACACACCCAGCCACAACTTATTACAGTCAACCTTGTACAGGAAGGGAGAGGGCCGAAAGTCTGTGGATATGGAGTAGACAATAGTGTGTGCATTATGGCACCAACACAAGGGATAGACAAGACAATGCTCAATACTCTCTTCTAGTCGGAGGAAAAGGAGCCGCAGATAAATATGGGTGGAAGGCTTCTTACTGTACAGACAGACAGTACTATATAGGTTTTGTTGTCCCATGAAATCGAGTGTGCCCAAGTAAGAAACACAGAGAAAGACCCACACACTTCGAAGAGAGAGAAAGGCACAAGGAGTGGGAGGTATCACTTAACCGATCGGATAAGAGGAAAAAGGAGCATTTTCTTGATACACAACCACACAATACCATGTGAACAGGAATAGCACACACATATACACAATAAAAGAGAGAGTGGACTCTTTTTCATATCACTCAGTCAGAGATGAGACAAAGGAGATTGAGTGGCAGAGTGAGAGGCTGTTGAATAATATGTCTTTATTATAACGCAAATAGAATGTTCCTCTTTCTCTCTCCCCATCCCATGAGGACAGGAGAGACAGACAGTGTGCGTGTCACTCATTGAACATACATCCTCAGCCACAATTTAATGTATATTTTGTTCCGATCCACAACGTCATTTTCATAATACAAAGTTTCCATTAAGCCCCATCCTATTCTGTCCATTCGGCTGGAGACAAATAATTCGTTTTCATAGAAAGAAAAAGAAGGAAGATTAATGAAGCCAAAATCATGGATAAACGAAAAGACGAGGCCGACATTAGACAGTGAAATCATTTGCGTGTAATTTCAAGTGTACATTTATATGACCTTTTGTGTTGTGCAACCCACAAAATTCCACATTCATTCTAGTTTTCCTAATGCATTTTTGCTAATGCATCCTCCAAGATCCATGCCTTTACGCATGTAATAGTATAGCGGGTTCTCTCCAGTTTCCATTCAAATTGAATAGATAAAACAAACTTTCACCACTGTCTCTCCCTCTTTCCATTCAAAGGGGAAAATTGGGGGAGGGGGAATGTTTGTAAGGGGAGGTGTGAGGTACGAATCCGATATAGTCCAAAATGTAATGAAAAAAGAGACTAAAAAAGAGGTAGAAAGTAAACTTATCTTATGTATATCCCATTTGCAGTCAGGGAAAAAAAGTCTGAAGGAAATTTTAGAGTCTATACACTGTTTGTGCACAACAAGATATATGTGGCATCTCTTCTGTCCTCCTATCTAAAACTTGTAGACTTTGTGTTCATATGTGTATAAAGTGGAGGAGGTGAGGTGGTTCAGTCTCAGAATTCAGAAGGAAAAGAATCGTAACAGTAAATTACAGCAACACCCAGCCACACAACATTCATGGAATAAATACCACCTCCTCCTCCATCTTCTTTTCTAAAGTATCTCTGTGGTGTATGACTTGTATCCGACCTTCTTTCTCTTTCCTTCCTCCCTTGCAGGGCAGCAGCGGAATATATTTGTGTATATTTCTTTTTTTGTGTATTCAGGACTCACCGCTTTCTCTGCCCAAGCTTATCTTACCTAATGATTCATTTTGTACGGTGCGTCAATATTGAGATAATCTATTACACAGTTCATGCCTCCTCTTTCTCCTCTGTGTGTGTGGGAAATTCCATGGTGACTAGTTGCTGATGAAAATGCATGGAAATTTCCCCCCTTACTCTCTTTCTCGACCTCCTTTTCCATCCCATTCTTTCTTCCTTCATGGCCTTGAGGTGGTAATGATGTGTGTGTGTTGGTATGTGTACAACATGTATGTGTGTGGAAAGAAGCTTGGCCGACTTGGATGAAACCAAGCTTGGATAATACCAGGAATGAGCATCATCACAAAAAGCTAGGATATTCTAAACTGTAAAACCTTCGGGATAAATCCTCCTCTTTCGCCTTTTCTTCCTCCTCCTCCTTTTCTACTTTAACCCTCCTCGTATTTCAGTCAAAAGTGTTTATTTTATTATTATTATTCTCTAAGCCTTTCACCTGCGCGTAAGTGTACTCCTTTTCTGTCTCTCCACTCAAAAAAGTACGTTCCTTCACGTTTTTCTATTGTGAGTATTGCACAACACAAGGCATACAATTGCACTATGAACTGGCTTTTTTGTTAAACGATTTCCTGCCGTCAAACACCACCACCTTTGTATTTATAATCTGTTTTTCTATATTACCCTCACACGCATCCACAGACACACATACAAGTGGCTGGAGAATCCACATTAGAATATGAAAAGTAAAAAGAGGTTTATGCATTATGGGTCATGGAAAATGTCCCACGTTTTTCCCTTTGACTTTCCCTTCTCCCCTCTCCCTTTCACGGCTGTGGTTTCTGTCCGGCCACTGCCCCGTCGCAATTAACGATCGGGGCTTGAGTGCAGCCCAGTCGAGTTTAACCGTAGGAATATTCGAGCTTTTTCCCCAGTGGGATTCATTAGAATGAGACTGGGATGATTTTATGGAGGGAGGCCATTGTGTAATTCGCCTTATGAGTATTTATGGCTACCAAATATACACAACACACAGAATATTCCACAGGATTTCCCTCTACTAAAGCTGGAGGGGGTGTCCATTTCCTCTCTCTCTCTCTTCTCCTCCCATTACACACCTTGGCCTTATGTGTGTGTGGACGACTTTAATCGGACTAGGGATATTTTTGTCCCTCTGGCAAAGTCATTGAGAAGCACTTGTATAATTTCTTCCCGCAGTTTTAATGTAATGGACTGTGTACGTGTGCCTGTGTTTGTGTGGAAATTGTGACACATGAACAAAAACACAGACACACATTACTCCCTCTCGCTTGTGTATGTAAATGTACACACGTAATTTAATCCGGTTATGAGGAAATGTCCAGGGCACACTCTGCTACTACTGCTACCTAATCTCTCCCAAAATTTGCAAGTCTGTGATCCAAATTCAATTCAAGTGCAAATTACGGAGGAGAGAGAGAAAGGGTTAGCTTCTCATCACTAATGTGATTGAAAATGGAGGAACGGATCCTATATGCGTATACACATTGATATACGTATGTGACGACCTCACCTAATATGATCCAGTAAGGCTGAATGGTAATTTACAGATTGCAGAAAATTTTAATCTTCATGAAAACGGAAAATAAATAAATGTACAAATGAATTGCTAAGAAAAGGATTGATTGTTAAGAAGAGGGCGAGGGAAAGAACGTGGATAACGCAAGAAATGACCCCTACGACCCCCCATTCCAATTCTTGTGTGGGGGGTGTGCAAGTAATATGTAGTATGTATGAGGAAAATTTGCACAATACTTAATTTGAAAGCCCTTTTAGTCCCCTCTCCTCCTTTTCTTCTGTCTCTCATTGACAAGTTGTCAATACAGGACTAATGTGAAATCCATCAAAAAGGAAATTAAATCGATCAAGTGAATGAGAAATGGACTCATTGCAACACACACTCACTCACCACACACTCTCTGCCTCGCTCGCTTTCTTTTTGAGACGTTCGACATTGACCGCTGTTGCCCAGAGGGAGAAGTGGACACATGAGGAATTAAATTAAGGAAATAATGAATTGAGATGGAGATGGACAGGTAAATGGACGTGGGGAGCATCCATAAAAGAGGACACACAAACACACTTGAATTTGCTAATAATTGGAGCCCACATCAAGAAGGGAGTACATTATAGATTTCCTGCACTCTACTATGCCTACATTCCCTTCATTCCCTCCAGCCTTTTTTCCTTGTTCACTTTCCTGGTCATCGAATGTGCGAAGAGAAACACATAGGGAAAGGACTCTTCCTTCTTTCTTCCCCACTCTTTGACTTATCCCTGTACAGTGTACTCATCCATTGTACAACGTTATATTGAACCTTATATTAAAGATGCTCCACCCCACAGAATGTACGTATGCACACTGTATTACACGAATGAGATAAGCTACTACATACACAAGACTTTTCTTATCTCCTTATAGTTATAGTTACGCTGAGAACTTGACTTTCTTTTCTATTTTTTGACTCGGACTTGCAGTACGCGTTCTCTTTTTATTGTCAGTCCGGGAATATCAGAAATCTGGATCATCTCCCTCCCAACTTTTTCAAAAGGAACTCTTCATCCTTCCCTCCTCTTCACCCTCCAATGAATCTTTAATGTCCAACCAACCAACATGAAGTTAGCTAGTATATTATATTGTCCGTATTGCAAATACACACACATACACACATCCCCTCGCCATTTAATATGTTTAAGAAGCTTTGTTTTTGGAGAAAAGCTAAGCCTTTTCCATGCTATGATAAGGAGAGGAAGCTTATTGCTCCCTCCTCCTCTAGCCAAAGTCTTAATTAAAACGGATTGAATGCGGGAGAGAAAGGAAGAAAAAAGAACCAATGGACCAAGGGATTTACTTTCATTATACCCTCAAGATTCTGGACTACTGTGCTTGTGCGTGTTTGTGTGTTACACAATTCCATGCAATGTAATGTAGGGAAAAGCTGAGACAAGACAAGAAGAGTGGGCAAAACTCTGAATTATAAACGATGTTAGAAACATATCCCTTATCCTATCTTTTAGGACATGGTTAATTTTCAGGATGCCATTCTATAATTTCCAATTTCTTTACAGAGACTTCTCCATCACACATATACGCAAAAAAATATTCGAGTTTTATATATTCTACAAAATCTTGAAAATTGAAAAAAAAATTGACGGTCACTGAACCTTGATTTTCTCCAAAAATTTTCTTTTACAAATGAATTCAAAGAAGGAATCTGCATGTTCAACACGTACACCCTCCCCTAAGTTGTGAAACTGGGTCCTGTGCATTTAAAAGGGTTTTCAAAAAAATAACCAGGCCAAAAGGGACCAATGATTTTTAAGTATTTCCATATTTTCAGAGGCCATACAAATATAACACAGTTTTTTCATGATAAAGCTACTTTCTAGCCTTTTACTCTGAAAAAATGTTGAATGATGATTGATGATTACTTGTTTGACAAAATTATTTCTCTCAAGTCAACATACTCTAGCACTCCCCTTGCTTTCTAAAAGCAGGATCACCAAAACTAGGATCACCATTCAAATTCAAGATGAAAGCATGGTGGAGATGGTGCATGATGAAAATTCCAATTTCCCTCACTCTATCGCTTTCACTCACACACACAACCCACTCACACGCATACAGAATGTCTTTGGGTCATCTAGCTCTTAGTCAATTGTGGATGTGGATCCAATCGGAGTTTTGTCAGTTGAGAGAAAATAATGTGGGGAAAACGTTGATGGAATTCAAATTTATCCTCCCTCCTTCATTGTACTCTTATTCCTTTGTTTATTTCCAACTCTTCAAAAATGTATTTCACTAGAGCAATCCTGCCGCACACGTATCAATTTCTCCGTCCTTTCACAAAGAAAAAAGAAACAATGTGGATTGCGAGAGATTCTCAGAAGGGAATCAAAAAATGGAAGAAAGTATCTTGTAAGGAAACGTATCAATTTAATTAAGTATGTGTGCGTAGCCGGGGGTGGGTTGAGCCAGGCCATCGGGAGTTGTTTGTCCTCAGAATGCAATACAATATGATAAACACTCATCCAATTCACCGTGTGTCATCGTATGTAGGAGATGAATTCAAATTCACATCTTTTATAGGGGTGACGGTGAATGAAGAGAATTTTTCTGGGGCTTTAGGGGGATTTCAGCGGAGGAATTCCCAGCATGACAGTGGACTATACTTTACGTTCACTTTCTATTGCCATTCAAGTCATTCTCGCATCGTCGATCGCTTGTTTATGCAGCTCATTCATTTACATACAGACCGAGCATTTCTCTCACTTCCTCGGTCTTTGTGAGTATGTACGTACGTACACTCGTGTGCATATTTGTGAGTGCGTGTCTGAAGACGTTCCTCGTATGGCGGAATTACCAATTTAAAGAAAGAAAAAATCTCCAAGGAATTCACATGAAAAAAATTTACGCGTTCCTTCCTTGAATTGCAATAAAAATTTGGTATTGTAAATTTTTTTGCCCTTTCCCTTCCTGTGTCTCTCTCACTCTCTCAGTCCACTGAGTTACTGTCAAAAGGAAAGCGAGAGAGGAAAATAGAGTTGTTGTAGGATGGGGGTAATGTAAATACATGTTTAATAAAAATTTAATAACATTTCATGAAGAAATTCCAAGAGATATTACTTGTACGCACATGTATCCGTGTGAGTGATTGAGGACATGGGAAAGGCGGACATGATAAATCGTCCAAATTTGTCACAGTCTGGGAATTCTTGACCATTTTAGTCATCTACAAAAGAGATGGATGGATGGACGCGTTGTGTGTGTGTGTGTACTTTGAGAAAGAGAAAGAGGGAAGAGACGAAGGATAAACAAGCAAATCTAAATGTGTCGTTAAGTGGAGAACTATTATCTCCCTTTTTTCTTGTCTCTCTTTCCCATCCATTTTACCAACCGGCTTTGTGTACATTGTGGTTAGAAGGGTGGACGGGGTTTTGTGAAAGTAAATAAAATCAGCTTTGTTTTCCCCATTTACCAATCAAATATCCACTGTTGAGTAAAGAGGAGACAAGGAAAGCATAAGACAAAGGACAAGTACTTGAACTGATGTCTCTATTTATTCATGAAATAAACAATGAGTTTTTAAGTGGAGAAAAGTAGACAATGGATTTTCAAATGGATGACACGATGACGTGGTCATGCAACCCAATTTATTATTCAAGGGAAAATGGCCAATCGAAAACAAATTAATCTTTATTTATCCCTTAATTATTCAAAGTATGATTAATAGAAAATATATTAAAATTAGAATTTGTCTTCTATATTGACTACCGGAAAATCACAATTGGGTCACCATAAGGAATTAGAAACATGGTCCAAATTCAATCAAAATTGTTTTAAAACTGTCCAATGTATATAATTTTTTACAGCAAACGATGTTTAATTAGTAAAATTATTCTTATACACAACTGAGCAAAAAGAAATGATGAAAGCATTCAAAATTTTACTATAGTCTCCTAGGTTACTAGAGGTCAAGAAATTGACTCAAGTGTCATGTTCTCTGAAAATATCATAAAGCGTAGAGAAAAGAAGACAACAAAAGAGAAATTTAAAAAGTTTGGTAGGAACTGGGAAAAGTAATGGGAAGATAAAGAGGGGCGCATCCGTCTCAATATCAAGTGAAGTTCGTTCTTTCTCTCTTTCTTTCCAAAAATAAAGTATCCTTGGTATCTGATCTCATGCTAATATAATAGAGAACTTGGAGTGTTGGGAATGAACTCTTGTACATGGCAGCTGGCTTTCTCTCTTTTCTCTTCTCTTCCCCTCCTTTTTTATCTCTTATAAACATTTTGTAATTCCAAAGCCCTCCCTCGCTTTCCCTTCACTTTCTCTCTTGGTAAATGTTTTGTGAACCACACGATGCATTTATAGAGGCTAGTTAAGGGCGGCCCTACACAGCTTATACACATCTACTGAGGGGAGCGAGAAACCCGGGAGAAAGTGGCAGATGTCCTTGAACAGCTCTCTAGCAAAATGAAGTGGAAGCAGAAGAGGAGGAGAGAGGAATTGGTTCTTACATGAAAAAGAATTCTTTACGACTCTTTCAAACACGTTAACTCTCATTGGCTTAATTGTGAAGAGACATAAAAGACCAAGTTATCATCAAAAAAAGGAAGGCGCTTCTCTCTCTCTCTTCGATCACCCGGTGTTTCCTGACAAAAATCCAAAGGAGGAAAGGGGAGTGGTGAAAACAGAGACCAGTAGTTGGTTTATGACTTCACAAAAAAGATAATTAAAGAGACTAAACCACTTTCTGAAGGAATTGACTAGTTTGATCCAGGGGGACTGTTTTGAACACACCCAGAGAAAGAGAGAGAAAGACATACACCGAAAAAAATAATTTTAATTCACTCGGAATGAGGACGGGAATCTTTGGGATTCCTTGGATTGCGTGCCAACTAATGAGGATTGGAATGATGGAGCTCGTAAGATGAAACCACTAGAGCAAAGGCTGACGGGGAAAAAATTAAAGTGGAATGCCCACACTTTTTTGTCTTTTTCGGTGTGTGTGTGTGTGAGGAAAAAAGAGAAAAAGAGAAAGAAAGGCTGGGAGTTGACATGTGCTTTCTAAGCTGATTATTTGTTAGGCAGTTGACAGACACGCATCTTCCTTCTGATGGTGGATGGCCTCCAGGAAAGTAGTAGCTTCATGTTGTTCAAGAGAAAGCATTTCCATCTATTCTTTTTACAAATCTATTTACACACACGTTTGCCTGTACGTGATCGTGTGTGGCTGTGTGTGAGTGAAGAAAACAGGGCAGACGCATACTGTGCGTACACATTTTGAAAAGTTTGAAAGAGCACGAGAAATGAATATTGAAATGCTGAGGGACTCTTCCCTCCACACGGTACACACACACGTATAATCTCCATTTGTGTTTGTGCTGTCTTTTTCAATTTGAAGCTGTTTTTCCCTGCCCACAGCAACAATTATATGTAGTCGTCCAATTATGTAGGTATGTGTGAAGATTATATAAACTTCCACTCAATCACATCGACGTGTGTGTGAGTATGTCTCTCTCTCGTATACATACAAGTAGAGGGGCGTAAATAGTATGGCGTGGAGCCTTTCAAGAACCGATTACGATTACATCCGCATCATTTCCTTACTCAACTCCATGCAATTCCTCTCCTAATGTTAGGGTAACGGAGGGGCATTGAGAAAATCATTCCCTCTTTTATTGCCCCTAGAATTTTAATTTGCACACTTCCAATTTATGCTGACTTGCAGGGAACAAATTCTCCCTCTCCTTCTCTTGCTCCTGGCATTCAATTGGGGAGATTGATGGGTGGAAAACAGATTGAACTGTGAAATTTAAAGCTGGATAGGAGGAGAGGGTTCAAAATATTTGTAAATTTATTATCAATATTAAGAATTCCTCATCTCAAAAAATAATTAAGTAAACAAACAGTCCATAATTTTGTATGGTTTCATTTACCATAGCGCAATCGACCGATATAATTTTTTTTCGAACGTATCGGGACCCCAGTTGACTAAAAACCCTGAAGGCGACCTCAGTAAACCCAATTAGGTTTCACAAAAAATTTTGAACTGATTTTTTCATGTTCTTTTTTGCAAAAATGTATTTTCTTTCGGCTTTCCGCAGTCACTACTCTACTCAGAGACCTCAATTAATTATACTAAACGTGTTTTTAACGTTCCGGATGCATTTAAAAGTCAATATCCGGTCACCCCACATTTCATAGATTTTGACACTATTTCAAAATTCTGAATGGAAACCACATTAAACTGAGTTTGTAAGAGATTAGAAACATTAGTAGACCTGTTTACTTATTAATAATATTTGCTCTGCGGACGAGTGGGACGAAGTCCCGCTTGTTACTCTTAATAATTTCGAATATTTCATTTTACATTTATTGAAAAATGACAAAGTACCTATTACTTACATTTTAATCTATCCTAAAATTGTTCCTTTAAAGGCTTTAATGGAGTCCATGAATTGAGATAAAATTCCGACCTTGAAGCTTAAAATGTTCTCAATTATTTTTAGCCTAAAAATCTTGATAGCATTATGTCGCATTCAATTTGATCAGAATCTGCGTTTTCTGATTTTTGGTAAAGGATGTAAAGGATTGTATAACTTCGTGAATTGCAAATTGATATTGTCAAATTTTTCCTATTTTACGTATGGGTAGTTTGGAAGGATTTGAGTTGGTTTCCTAAATTGAGCCAATAGAATAGACCCAACTTTTGGGTTTCCCTCAATTAGAAGGAATGACATCCGCTCGCAGTCATAATTCCAGCAAGCAGCAGGCGGGACGTTTGTGCGTCTTGTTTCTTGTTTCAGGTGAAATTGTCCATGAAATTTTCATGACTATGCATTTCTATGCTAACTTTCTCCTTCCCCTTCTCCTTTCTTTCTACATGGGAATGGTTTTGTGTAAGTTGAAATTGTAATTTGTGCTTTTGAGATCTATGTGTTATTGCAAATGTTATGGAACAGCTTGTTAGAGAGTGTGTGTGTGTCCTTCCTTTCTTCTTTACTCTTTCGTAATATAAAGTATAGTCTCCTCTTCTATCTTACTTTCTCCACTTTGAATGTTTCAATGTCGGGAAGACTTGGCACTCGGTTTATTGTACTGCCTTGGCTCTCACAAGAAATAATATTCCATGTTGTTGTTCCCCGGGTTTTCTCCTCTCTCGCCCACACACACATCTCGCTCTCTCTCTGCTCCATTCCCTTCACTCACACTTCCACTTGAGCATTCTCTGTCTGTGCACTTAATGTGTCCGTACGGCCTTACTTTCAACATTGAGGGAAAGTAGGAGAACGTCGCACAGCCTGCCTCAAACCGCACAAACTCACACAGAAAAGACACAAACACAATATACTCAAATATACAAAAAAGTGACATTTCTCGCTTTTTGTTGGGTTGCGTATGTCGTCTTCCTCTGATACAACATTGTAAAGAAATATAATACAGAACGATCGGAGATAGCACAGTACAAACCATTTGCTCTTTCCCTTCACTCTCTCTTTACCTTTGACTTAGAGCCAAGAGAAGGACGAGTGTACATTTGACTGTGTGTTCAGGTGTGTGTGTGGATACATACGAAGGTTGACGTGATCAAGTTTGAGAAAAAGGAAGTTGGACATTGGGAAACCCAATACAAAAGTGCACACATGTGTCCGAAAGAGGCACGCTCACGTCTTCCCCCTTATCCCAGCCACACACACATACACAAGCACACACGTGGAGACACACGAAGAGGAGAGAAAGTCGGCATTACAGATTTAGACGATGCTCTCTCTCTCTCTCTCTCTCTTAGTTTCTTTATATCACTTTCACCAATCTTTGAACAAACTAACAAAGAAAGTGGGAAGAGAAAAACTAAATGGGATCCTCTCCCTCTGCCATGTGTGTGTGTGTCTTTGAGTGAGTACAGTTGATGCACCTTGCTTGTCGATGGACACAATTCTGAAAGACTCGGAGCCCTACAAATGAATGAATCATGAAGAAATCCGATTGCTCTTCGTCACCGATATGAAAGGAATCCAAAGTCCAGAATCTAACCACTTCTCTGAGACATACATGTATTAGAAACACATATATATAAATTGTCTCCATTCGCAGGACAACATATGTACGTTTGTATATAAGTGCTTTGAGATGTTAGAAAACACCTCGTTGATCCTGGACAATGATATGGATTGTCAAGAGGATGCTACCCTATCAATTTTACCATCCTTTCCTTTATTAGTGTATGTGTCGCCATGGCTTTTGCTGTCAACTGACGAGAGAGGTAAAAAGAAAATAAGAGAAGAGGGGGATGGATAGTTTCAAAGATTCAGAGAAGGGTTTCGAGGGGAAGGATGAATGTAGACATACAAACAGATTGACATCCTGTCATCCCCACCCCCACTCTACATGCACCCATTGCAGCCTGCGTGATAAGGAGACGAGTGTCAAGATTCCTCCCATGCTCTCTCTTCCATCCTTTCGAGAGTTACAGTTCCTGAAGAATCTGGCCCAAACAAACAAAGATATTCCCCATCTTCTTTTTCTTGCTTCATCTCTCTCTGGTTCGTGTGGCATGCCATGGACTTCATGTGGAGGGAAGAATTGCCATAGCCAACTCTTTCAAGAAAGATCCTCTCATCAATGGTTCATGGTGGGATAATGAGCCTGACTATGGAGAAGCATCACTAAGTCTTCTCCTCCATGTACTCCTGGCTGACTTTCTCTGTAAATGGATGGTTGCGAGAAGGAGGAGGTAGTGCTACAGGACTAAACCCTAATGACCACTTTCCAGAATACATTACCACAGTCCCCTTTCCCCCTCCTTCCTTCACCATGTGTAAAGCCTAAGATTCCAGGGTTTCCCAGTCAAAAGACACTCCTCGCTGGAACATGTCCAGCCGCTCGTTGCTCTGTCTCTCAACCACTTTCTCCCTCTCTCCGTTTTGCTCTCTCTCTTAAGACTAAAGCACAGATGAAGATGATGGTTGGATAGAAGTAAAAAAAGGAAAAAGTCCTTTTCATCATCCTTCTGCTCCCACATTTTACCCACTTTAAAATGACGCTTCTAACCCCACCTTGATGATCCCATATCCCTTCCTCTTTTCTCTTCTTTCCCCCTTTTTCACAAGAATTATTGTCACGAAGGAGAGGAGGAGGAGGAAAAAGTCATGGGCTGTGGAATAGAACTAATCACAAAGTTTTTCTTCAGTCGTGTGTGTCCCACACACACACTCACTCAACTCTCTCACGTAGAACCATTCCACATGCCAGGGCCAATAAAAAAGAATAGGAAATCAGCACAATTCACTCTCGAAGTGGGTGAGTATGGAGAGAGCCAAGGGAAAACCTAGAAAATTTTGAGAGAGAGAAAAAAAGAAAGAAGAGAAAGTAAGAGAGAATTGCAGAATTTTAGTACGGAGTGAATAATGTATATGTACTCAACTTACCTCCCTCACTCGTTCAATATTTTCCCATTCGACTTTCCCTCCCTCCTCTTGACTTGACTTGTCGTTACTCAAAATTGAGAGTCCCGACTTGCGGCTACTGACTAAGTATTCCTCTTCTAGAAGTTCTCCTGTGTGTGTGTACGTGTAGAGTGAATCTGTATATTTGTGCGAACCTATATACCTATATACGTGTAAGAAAGTATGGGCAGGTGATGGGCGTCATATATATCTAACAATATCAAGATGTAGGAGCATCGTAAGAGAGACACACACAAGTACAGAAGGAAAGGAGAAAGGAGAGAATATTTACATGAAGGGGAGGGAGAAGAAAGGCGGGGGTAGAGTAATCATCAAAATTATTTATTTATGGAATCCAAGCCATGGGCTCTTTTCCTAGCCTTTCTCTCTCCATCCTATACATCATCCACATGCAATGCAATGCCAAATGATATATTACGGGTGATAGCACGCCGACCACTATTTTCTCCCTTGTCAGCTCCACTGACTACTGTATTCTGTGTGTCTGTGTTTGTATGTTTCTGTGTGTGTGAATGTGCATAAATGGTCCCCTCAAAAATCCTCACAAGCACATTCAGTGTGTTTCACAGCCCCAGAATTACACACAAACACACATAGGATATCACACAATGTTTACTCTAGCCAAAGCTAAAGTCAGCCGAGGCACGAGGCTCCAACTCTGAACTCTCTCTCTCTCTCTTTGTGAGAGTCTCACACACAAACACAGACACACAACCTCTCCTTTTCATTCAGTCAATAACATTTCACTTCTAGAAATCCGGCCGCTCACACCGACATAAACAGAGGGAGAAAATGAAGAGAATAAAGGCATGTTACTCAGTCACATTTATGGCAGTCAAACTCATATTGTAAATGAATGAAGAACTCACGTGATGCCATTTTTTTGGAGGTGACTTATTCTATCGGTGTTTGTCACAAATTTACGACCTTTTCCAATAACGAGGACAGGTCATCCTATAATTTTGAATTTACTCTGGAAAGAGGTAAACATACGGTGTAATGGGAAAACGTCTTATTAATTCTCCATCATAGGGGAGTGACATTCTCCCCATAATGTATGTGCTACGATTAGAAATGCTAAAGGAGGACAATATTCGAAGGGAGTTGGTGAAAATTTGGAATGGTAAAGAAATAAACTACAGACATGTGGAGTGGCGGGTAAGTATAAAATGGCGAGACATGACAATATTTAAAAATTTTAAAAAAAATTTATTCCCCCGCCCTCATGAATGTTTTCGTTGACAAAGATGGGATAGCTGAATCAATAAAAATGGGAGACGAGAGAATGGAAAAATGAGGCGAGGGGTAGTTAAAATGGGAGAAAAACCACAAGACTTTGGCTCTGACTACCAAGAGTTGACGATGAAATTAAAAATGGAGAAAATATTTTACAAAATTTTGTACTATTATTATTATTGCTCGCGCTATTTACAACAAAATTTGAGATATAGTATAGTAGGCATAAAGGAGCTAGGAGGAGAGTGTGTCGTGTGTTCAATGGGACAAAGATGGGGTTTCAAAAATAAAATGGAATGGAAATGAAGGGCCAAAATGGGAGTACATATCTGCAAATGTATGTGTGTGGGTAGCTTTTGTGTTGGAAAGGATAAAATGGGAGGAGAGGATAAACCGTGTTTCATCATAAAGTTAGTTACAGAAGTTTGGTTTTTAAATGACATTTCTATATATCGTGGAATTCCTGATATGTTCTGATGATGGTTTGTCTTCACTCTATACTGCACGGTGTGTTTAGTTCTAGGATTAGGATACGAGGAAGCAATGTTAAGCTCATACAGGGATGAAAACGATAAAGTGCGACACGTTAAATGGTTAATATCTCAGAGACAATTTATTTCCCAGACTTGAAAAGTTGTACAAACATAGGTTAATAGTCACTGAGCACACATTATTTTTCATTTTCGA
>WJFB01001152.1:0-36616 GCA_009870185.1 Pygmarrhopalites habei
ATCGGGTGAAAAATGAGAGAAGAAATAAAACGACATAAAATATTTGGAAGGGGAGGGGAAAGAGTGAAGGCCTTTGACAACTAGGTAGTATGTACTACCTCGTTGAGATATTTTGCAAATGGAAATTAAAAATAAGGCTCACTTCGTACGTATGCACATGAACATGGTACATGGCCATGTTCCTAGTTAGCAAATGTATTTGGAATGGATGGACACACGTATCATCTTTTAGTTGGAATATAGCTCGTAATTTCCCGACTCTACAGTGTAGAGTCTACACGCACATCTTTATTAAATGTTGAGAAATATTCCTCTGAGTTGAGATGAAGAACTATCTCTCAGAATTTTATTTCAGCTTTTTTTGTATTGATCATCTCACCCCCCAAAAAAGGTGATACAATGACCTTCCTCTCTGTTGAACGGTCGTAAAAATAAGTGCAAAACATAATCAATATCGACTATTAAGGACGTATTGTGTTGGTCGTGTTCCTTGGACATCCTGCCTTAAACGAATTTAATTGTATCACAATTATAATGGAGTTGCATGACAACGTGGGTGACGGGTGGACTACAAAGTAAAAAAAATGTTGTGGGAAAAGATGGCAAAAGGTTTATTCGGACAATAGATGAATTCTTTCTTTGTATTAAGCATTGTGGACCATACAATAAGGAGAGTTATTAAATTTTAAAACTGTACACACAACACAAAACAATAATGGATTAAATAATTAAGTGTTTAAGTCATGTGAACTATTATTTATTATTTTTACAGAAAAGGATTTTTTGTAGGAACGTTTTATATAAAAATTTTGTTTGTTCGTGATACAATTTTCTCCTTCAATTCTTGTCAGGACTGAGACTAACCAGCCTCAGGTCAATTGTGTGAAAGTTGACATGACCTGTGGATCAACAAAAATCTCGTGATCTTTTGTTAATCAGTTTTCCAATGTATTGTCAACTAGATAGGTTAGTTATTAAAGGACTTTTGGTTGCAAGTATTTTATAATACAGAGACTGTTTATCAAACTGACCAGTGCATTTTTACAACAGTTTAACAGTTTTCACAATTAGGGACAGTGTGGAGAAAAGTTTTTCCACATTTTTTTCCTCTTGTTACTCTTACCGCCTTATTAATAGTGGTGGTCATTGTTCCTGTTGCATATTGAGTATGGTTGCCAGAAAATAATTTATTTTCACATTTTTATTGTACAATTCCTTTTTTCCTTCTCTTTGATATCCCACAACAGTCACCATAACTGTTCGTTCCCCCTTGTTGTCCTGTTGTTGTGCCTCAACAATACACAGCCACACACACGTCGATTGATAGAGAGAGAGACAGGACATGAATTGAGCTGAACGTGCGGGATGTGTCATAATTTTGTACGGATTTGACACATCATGCCAACAACTAATAAAATGATTTGCTTTACCAAATTGCCAAGGGACAAAGATATTTGATTAGGCTGAACAAAAACAACAGACACCACACACACACAAAGACTAAGACAATAGAATGACAAGAGTATGTGAAAAAACATGTAGAACCCAAAGGCAAAGGCACGTGAGGATGTGGAAAAAAGGAAAGTTGTCTCAACTGTCTCTACACACACACACACACACGACGTATTGTGTATCTGAAAAGAAAGGAAATGAAAATTAAATTATTGACCTTTTTTCATTTGAATCGTACTGTTTACGTTAGATAACTGCATGTAATCCTCTTTTCTTTGATCTTTTACTTTTCCCTTCCTCTCTCTCTTTCTCATTGTTGTTGTCCGTCCAGATCACACACACACACATTCTAACAGGTGAATGGAAACTGTGAACGACAGGTAAATAAAGATGCTGGGTCAAGAACTTGACCTGAAATAATAAATTATTATATTACGTGATCACGAATAGGAATGAACCTGCTGGGTTTTTTTTCGCAAAGTTGATGCCAAAGTCTAACATTGTACACTTTACTTATGCAGCTTTTTACTCTCAAGTCTAGACTGTCATTGCCGTTATACCAGAATTTACTTATTCTTGAGAACAGTGACGGATGAAAGAGAGGAAGAAAAAAATTTTGTGGTTTATGAACATTACACAGTATGATAACAAGATGCATTATTTTACACATTTTTTTGTGACGTTTCATCTCATTCATTTTTCCCTAAAATTAAATTTATAATGCTGTAATTTAAAGAGGAGACACAAAAAAGTGGAGACCACAGAAGATGGTGAACCACTACCAAATAGTGGAATATTATTAGAAAAAATTGTGTACAGTTAAAATTGTTTGTTTAAAGCTGGTGTGTTAAATGTTCACCACAAGCAAAACAGGGTGTGGATTAAAAGGGAGGAATTATGTAAATATGGTTTTTAATTTGATTTAATGACTAACTACTGTCATCTGCGTTGTGCAGACAGTTGTGTACATTCTATTCTATGGTTGGATGACTGACTGACTGTTTTTATTTTTTCATTTTGTGCCATGGCAGAGCGGACGAGATTCAAGACCGGCTAATAAAAAATAAGAGCCTGATGAACGTGGTGGAGCCAACGTTGGACAACCATTGTATGGACATTCTTCTTGGGATCCTTCAAAGGCGTATAGAGTGTGACAAGGAAGCTCTTTTTCACTTTACTGAATTGAAAAAGGCCGGAGATATCACGACAGACAGATCCATCGTCGCCCCAATGCTCATGAAATACTCACGGGGATGCAAAGAGGTAATTCTTCTTCTTCTTATCCACCTTCCCTTCTTAAGTGATTCCAACTCTCCTTCTCTCTTTGCATACACTCATCCTCCCCATTTCGCTCTTTCTTTCATACTCTTCATTCCACTCTCCGTCTCTCTTGTCAGTTTACTGTAAATAGACAGACGGAGAGTCATCTCACTGAGGGATGTACACTGTGCAGTACAAAACAATTTTGTGTAATTTCAAATTTAGCTATGTCAATCTGACTGTACAGTCACAGTGGAATCTGGAGGAGGAGGAGGGATTTCCTTTAATATAATATATGTGTGTATTTTGGTTAAGTAAACACAAATCTTTTGTTATTGTCAGAATGTAACGTTACACCGTACAATGTAATGCTCACCCAGACTACATTATGGCTAATCATAATACATGATATATGGGAGAGACATTTCGATGTCGGGAAATTTGCCCAGTTTCACACACACACATGACATGCACGGAAGACAGAGACACACGTATGTAGTATGTACAGAGGGAAAGGATGCATGACCAAAGGAAGAAAAATCCAAGAATGCAGGGAAAACGTAATGAGGAGAATGGAGTGTATGTGTGGTGGAGTATTCATGTTAAAAAAGTGTCAATAGTTAGTTTGATTATGCATTTTTTATTAATTTAGAAGATTTCTCTCTCATTAATTAAAGCTCATTATTTAATACTGTATTTTATACCTTCTCCAATTTTCACTGTCCCTCTTTTTTTACCTATTGAAGTTTACCTATTGATGGCGGAGGAAGAATGTGGATACTTGTTGTTTCCAATTGTAGATTTTTCGTTGTATCTGTAGTTTGAGGAGGAGGAAGAGAGGGGAAAAGAGTAAAGTTAATGCCTTGGGCTTGGTTGTGCGTGTGGACAATGAATGTGCCGTCCCGTGAACTAAATCTGCATATGTAGAAAAGAAGAAACTGTGAAAGGCTTTATCTTTAACGAAGGCCTCTCGTCATCCTCCTTCTCCCTCGTCTTGTCTTGTGTCCCTCTCTTTACTTCTTTTGACGATCGCGAGTCATAATATTTTTACATTTCTTTTTGTCTATGCTCAGTGCCATGTTATCCCATTACCTTATCCCTCCGTCTTCTCCTGTACAGAGGATCCGACTCTGAATTTTTTTGTTGTTGTTGGCCAAACTGATTATTCATTTATTTAATTATTATAATAGGGAAAAAGATGAGATTGGAAATTTAGGGTTTGGATATTATCATTACGGTTGCACTGCAACTCCTGATGACGAATAGGTGAGTTCCTGAGTCAATTTCAACAGAGAGAGAGAAAGAAGGGAGGACTAATAAGTGACTAGTGAGCCGTGAGGAGGATATTTTATGATACAATGGAAATTTTATGAACTGTTTCGAACCAAGTCATTGCCACGGAAGTGCCGTATAATGTGTACCTTTCCACACACACACACATTTTCCAAATCATTTTTACGCTCTTCTTATTATTATACCTAGCTTGATGTCTAACCTGTAATTGTTTAAGGTCGACCAAGGAAAGAGAGAAAAAAAGGAATTTATGCATATTAATGCAGAAATCTGTCTTTTTGGGGCTTGCACCTCCTGCTCATTCACAGTATAATAATAACGTTCAGGTAAATCAACTGTCTCTCTCTCCAATCTTTTCATGGGGTTTCACTGGTGTGCATTCTGTACCTAATATCCCTGATAGAATTCAGACACAACTGTGAGTGGTAAGGGATGTACCGCTTGGTCACTGACATGTCCAAATCCACTTGAATTTTTTAGTGCCGCCTGTAGAATGTACAAGGGACACACACACTCTCATTTTCGTAAGTGTGTGTCCCTTGGTTTAATTCCTTTTTCGTTTGGTAAGGACTAGTTGTGTAATGAGAAAATTTTGAGACTACCAAGGATTTGCAATGTTTTTTTTTAGAAGAGAGAAGGATTTTCTACTGCACAACATGGCTAACATTTAATTTTAACGAGTATATTCGTTTCTTGTGGATGGAAATACTTAAGACGGTACTTATTGTGAAGTTTCCTCAGAACTTGAAGTGCACAAGGAAAGGAATGGTAAGGAAGAGGAGAGATGAAAAAACTTGGAAGAGCATTCAGCAAAAAAGTAGTTCCGACTAACTTGGCTGAATGGAAGAAGTGAGGAAGACTGTGAATTGCAAAGATTTGAGCATTTATTTTATTTCTGCATACTTACAGTACGATGATCCATTGTTCCATCTTCACCATTGTTGCTCCTTTTTTTATATTGTTGAGAGATGAAGAATTTCATGTGCAGAAAAAGAGAGACGAGAGACACACACACCATTTCTGCACCTTCCGTTCTTATCTCTGTATGATTATGTATTCAATGAACGAGCATACTGTATTGTCATTGTGTACTGCGGTTAGTCCTGAAGAAGCCAAGTTGACTCCCAATTTTGGATGTTAGACGACGAGAGGAGATTAGGGAGTAAATTCAGTTTTCAATTTTCATGAAGGATTCAAAAATCCATTCAGGATGAAGAAATGGCTAAAGATTGAAACATGAAACATGACGACACTACTGGGACAGATCTCTTGATATTTTCTATTTACTCAAATATCGTTCAATCCTCCTCCTCCTTCTCGACATCTCCTCAAGATTTTCAATACAAACTTTACAGACAATCTCTCTATTTGCTGTGAGGGAAAGTTGTAAATTAAAGTTGGCACATTTGAATTCTCTCTTTCTTTTGCCAATATATACTCGAAACAAGTACATCGTTTAGGGATTTTAAGTTTTAAAAATGTATTTTTGCTAGTCATTCCACAACTGCAAGGATTTGCAAAAGGACTAGTCATCCTATAATAGAATGATCGGAAGGAAAATACATAGCATAACACAGACACATGCATGTATCTGTTTGTGTTATATAACACACAGTGCACTTTGTGGGGATCAAAATTTGAGTTATTTTTTACCAGACACAACAATGTAATTTTGGTGGACAACATTCTTCCTCGTGTGCGTCACGTGAAGGAGAAATGAGTTATCGTGAGGTAATGAAGAGATTGCGGGAAGGTATTACATAAAAAACAAGATGATGTTCAGATACAAAGTAGTAGGGAGTAAATGACAATGATGATAAATTTACACCATAATATTTTCTGGGCTACCGTGTCTTCAATTTGAGTATTCCTGGTATGCCGTCCTATCTTCCTCAATGATCATCCTCATCAAGATTTTTGAGAGTTAAACGTGTGGCCTAATGTTGGAAATATTTAGCACAACATCCCGACAATTCTACACAGAGAACCGTAGTCCACCCAGCATCCGCATTAACATTCCACAACAACAAGGTGTGAGCTTAATGGACTTGTCCGTGTCCTCGTGTAACTTGTCATTTATCCCCCTCCCACCTGGTATCCATCATTAGGGATTATTAATGGAAGCGGACTATTTTCCGGTCATGGATGTTTACTCCAATTTTTTTGCCTCATCTTTTTCTCTCTCTCCTGTGTAACCATATGTTCATTTATTACGACGTAAAGATGAAATTCCTCCTCATATCTCGTGCAAGTGGAGGAGAAGAAGAATTGAGGAAACTGTACAATGTGTGGCGTTGTACATCTTTATCTCGAAGATTCCTTGCTCACATGGCATGATTATATCCTTGTATTACTTTGATTTTTGCATAAGTAATCGTGTAAGACATGGATTTGCTGTGCATTCAACATGCACCCTACACAGCAGCAGATGAGATGCAATGGCATCCTATTCTCTCTTGCAACATCTTCGTGTGTTGAGTCTCTCTGGGTGTCTGGTTTAAAGACTGACCATTGGTTTTCCACTCCCGGTCGTCCCATTTAATTTTTGTAGTGGACAAAATGAAGAGAAGATGTCCAATGTTGAAGACTATCCAACGGTGTATTTTTCCTCCTGTATGATGTGACCATCCCTTATCTCTCAAATGAGGATTTATTTGCGTTCCACCATGATTTACACTTTGGGGATCCTTCTGTCGTACACAAGAATCATTTGCTGTGTGTATGTGTGTGTGGAGACTCCATCAGACTCATATTAAATCCTGGATGATGATTGTGAAGGTAATCCTATTATTATTCTTATGACGAGGAACATGTGTGTTTGTGAGGGAATTGTCGGGAGTTGAGAGAGAGCCATTAGATATGTAATGTTGGATTTTATGTGCCGTTACATCCAAGACTATCCTAAAGCTATTAAAAACAGAGGCTGGTTTTGATACACAGGGAGAGAGAGGGGTGTGCTGTAATTGTATGTGTGTGTGTGTGAAACACATTTTCACTCCTGTCCATTGTCACCCAATTTTTGCAGTTTCATTTCTGTGATGAGATTATTGAGACGAGGAATTTAGGATGTGAAGTAATCTTTGTTTATCTTTGTTGAGAAACAAGATTAACATTTTACTGCTTTCCTTCTTGTGTATGATGAGACTATCATAATAATTGAATATGGAAACGTAAAAAAGATGTCTAAAAATGTTCATTTCCACCTGTTGTGTTTCCTCTCCTCCTACTCCTCCTGTAGTTAATCAGTTGAGCAAAGTATGGTTTAATAGTTAATTAGTGAACACAAAGAGTTTCACTTTACACTACTATTATGGGTAATTGGAGGTGTTGAAAAGTTAAATGAACACTTTTGTTTTCTCTCTCCCTCTCTCTCTCTCTGAATAACAATGAAATTGTAATCTGAAATATGTACACCATATCTACCTAGTACCTACATAATTGTAAGACTAATGAACTGTGTACTACACGCGATACACAAGTACAATGTGTGTGTGTGTGATGACTGAGCTAATATATTGCACATTGGAATTATTTTGAACTCCTCTGCTCCCTTCCCATATCGACAATGGGAAAAGAGCAAAAGTGTGAAATGGATTTCTTTCCAAGGATAATTTAGAATAGTAGAGACAGCGTTCATTTATTTAGAGTGAGGGAGGATCTAAATGTGCGGAGAGATTGTCTCTCTCTCCTACATATTCATTAGCTACCAATCTTCTTCTGTGCAAACAGATATTGCACCGTCATTCCTTATCCTAATGAGGAATGTTTGTCACTTGGAAGTGGAGGTACATGGCTACTACAATAATGCTACTGGGTGGATAAATATGAAGTGTTCTTAAAAAATCCATTGATTTGGAATTAATCGGGTTCTCTTCTACTCTCCCAATTGTACCTAAAATATTTTAAGTCCATATGCATTGACTCAGCATTCTTCAGTCTCATCTTGTAGATGTAGAAGAAGATGATGTCCGGTGGGTGTTGGGGATGAAAAATCGAAAAAAATGAAAGTACACAATGTACAACATGAAATTAATTGGGACTATTGTACTACACAAAGTTTGGACTGTGGTCTTCCTGGTAGTACTGCATCCTATGAGGATGTCTAGTTGTCGTTTGACTTAATTGTCCTAACCTAGATTTACGGATGAAGCTGTTTATGTTTCGTGATAAATGTGGACGCATAATAAAAAAAATTGTGTTAGTGTGTGTACAGCTTGTATACGGCTTTGACAATGAATTTAGTGTTTATTTTGGATAGACTGTATTAGATACGATGAGGATACGAGGAAAAGCCTGGAGGTGTTCTTCCTCCCTCTCTTTCTCTTCACATGATTGATTGACATGATGTGCTATTACAAATTGAGGCCAGAAAATACGAGACATTGACACTTATTTTCATCCATTCCTATACAAATTATTTATTTGGATCGAATACACGGACTACCACTACACAGGAGAAGTACAAAGAGGAGGAGGGGATCACATTTGCAGACGGAAATACCTTTTGGCTTACCACGATTAAACCATAATCTAACTTTTTTTTGTCTCCCTTCGAGACTCCTCATATAATCTGATATCTTCAAAAATGGGAATAGGAAAAACACATTTTGTACTCCATATTCGTGTATAGCTTGGAAACAGATTGTTCTTTAAGATATTTTTTTGACGAAGAAGTAGGTAGCAGGGGAGAAAGGGGAGGGGTCGAATTAAATATTACAAATTTTTGAGTTAAACTTTGCACCAGTAACAACAACAAACCATGCTCTTTGCTCCACATTTTTCCAAGTTGAAGTAAAAATATGTAGGTAATGTTGTGTTATCCTGTGTGTGTGGATATGTATTCCAAATTTGAGAGTGGTTAAATTCATGTGTCTGTGGATCATGATTCATGACACTCTCTTCTTGATGTTTACTCACACGAGATGATTGGAAGGGATTTTTTTGAAGGGATTCGGCAATTGAACACATTGTGAATTTTTGAATAGTAGACAAGTTTTTGGTAGTAAATTGTGAGGAATTGTTTTCTTTCCTTGATTCCGTAAATCACAATGTAAACTTTCATTTTGACTTTACTTGGTATTTGTGCAATGTGCACACGCACACACAGACAATGGGAGTTACTTCTGGTATTTCGGTTGTTTTGATTTCCCTTCTACCCATGTAAAAATATACTAGCTACTTTTTTCATTGTACCTTACAGTCTGAGACTGTGTCTGTGTCTGCAGGGAATGACAATGAGATGAAAGAGAGAGAGAGAGGGGATCGTGACCATTTATTTCCTGTACCCTAGTATAATAACTAAGCTAACAATAGGGTATTAAGTCAACTCAGACTCGGCAAAAGTAAAAAGGGTGAGTGCACACTCAGTGAAAGGATTGAAATTGAGGCGGTGCTGACAAGAAAAATCAGGATTTATAATAGATTGGGGGATCTGCCATAGGAAGAGAAGAAGAGCTGGGGATGTGAGGTGATGACGGGAAATTATTCTTGTTCAATTTTTGACAATCAGATTTGCAAGTCAGTGTCAAGTATCTACCATTCTGTAGACAGGATTAGTTGATGATTCAGAATTATCATTGTATTGCACTCGTATGTACACACCTTTCTGAGGATGCGGAATAAAGGAACTAAGACGTAGGAGAGTAGAGGAGGACTTTCTCTCTCATGTAATTATGTAGACTGATGACCTTGGTAAGGATCAAATGTGAGAAAAATGTAAAAAATCAACAAAGCAAGGTCCGTACTCAAATATATTATGAAATGTCTTGAACTGGGGAGAAGTACAAAGACTGAGAGGTTTAGAGTAGACTTGCAAATACTTGTTTTTTTGTATGCACTTGGTTGCAATTATAATCAGTGGTTTGATTACACCCCACTGGAAATTAATTAGGGAAGAAGGATGGAGTGAGAGTGAGAGGGGAGTGGAGAAAGTATTTTGCTGATTGTTGGTTTATTTGATACTTTATATTGTACTTACAAAGTAGCAGAAGCAAGGTATACAGTACATGAGAGTAAATATGCTTCATGTGGTAAAATTGTAATTAGAGACAAACATATTGAGTTCAAACTTGCTCTCTGCGGTTTAGTTTTTGGTAGTGACTCTTGTAGTCCAACAATGAAAAAAAACTAAGTCAACATCCTTGTCCTTTCTTTTTTTCTCAATGTTTCATTGAGTGTTTGTGTGTGATTACGACTCAAAGTTATTACACAGAAGGTACAATATTATTTTTTGATGCAATTACAAAAAGTACAGAGATTACAGGGAGGTACACAGTCAGTAATTATGATTATCAGGTACAACACACTAAACACAAATACATGAAAGTAAAATAATGATAGGAGATAATAGAGAATCTCTTTTAGTCAGTCATTTGAAAACTCAGATTAATTTTTTTGGCTTTGGGGGTGATTTTCTTTGTTATTGTATCATGTCATCAACATGAAGATTTGTAAACTCGGACGTTTAGTCTCATGAGGAATTGAGAGAAGGGAAATAATTATGGTGATATTTTAAAACATTAATTGTGGCTTTGAGGAGAGAGAGAGAGAGAAAGAGTGACCACTAACTACAGGCACTTTCCTTGAATTTTTGCACACTTTTCTATTTTTCGTCATTGTTTTTCCTACATGAAGGATCCACTTAAAACTAAATATATGAAATGAAAAGGAGGAAGGGAAATAAAAGGATAAACAATTTACAATAATAATTAATGCATCTCTGGAAGGGATTTTTGTGGAAGGCAACAATATTTAGTAATATAATGTGTGGCCATTAACAATGTATTGTAGGATTCAGGGTGACTTGGAATGATTTAGTACAGAAATATTAGGATGTATTAATGTAATATAGCCATCATCATCCCTCTCGGCTTTATTGAGATATCAGAGAAAAAAAGGAGTGAGTAAATGACAATATCACAACAACAATAATGTTGGCTGGTAGTACAGGAACAAACTTGGACGACGATCATGATGATGACTACTTTGATAACTGCGCCGTGATTATTTTTATATATTACTCCTTCTCCCTTCCGTCACTCAATTTTGATGTCATCATCAATCAAGACGGGGCTTTGTGTGTCGTACAGCTGTTAACGTTGATGTGTCTTATACAGACATGTGTGTAGAGTATGGGCCATTCATACAGACAAACTTTTTCTTCCTCCTGGACTCTCTTTCCTTTTATAATTGATAGTAAATATGAAGGTGATTGTAGGTAGTAATTAATTCTTTGGACAGACAGACATGGTCGAGGGATGGCCGAGAGCAATGAAAAGAGTAGGATTCATCAAGTGTAAAGAACAATCATGTCAGTCTGTCATCTAATTTTAATATCTTGTGTGTTTATTCTTTTTTGTCCTATTAAAATATTTGTAGACCACGGATGGGGGTTAATTCCCGGACACACGTCTTTAGCATTGACGGATGATATTTCTGAGTTTTGCTGGAATATTTAAAAATGCACTGTAGAAAATGAGACTTATTACAATGCACTGAGTCGTGAGTGATATTTCCGTAGGATTTAACTTACCTGAAATGATCCTTTCGTTCGGGGATCGTATCCCAACATTATAATATAGTATAATGTATTTGGTTCCCAATGCAATTTGTTTACAAATTTTTGTGAATGTGTTTACTGCTACGGTAGAACGGAATTTGAATTGTGAATCCTGGGTGTACTGTTGACTGTACAGTAGGTTCATGTTGTCATCAACACTTTGAATACGATATGAGATGTGTGTGGGCTACAAAACATCATCACCTCCTCTTGTTGGTCCAGGAGGAGAGGAAGCTATTGTATTTCGAATTGTATAGTTTGATTACATAATTTACGGATATTTTCCACATCTCTGCATGTACCCCCGTGATAAAATTCAGCATGTGTTTCTCTCCTTTTTTGTGTGTCATTTCTTCTTCTGCAGTTTGTCTTCTTCATCTCCTCTTTTTTCCTCAATTTTATCACACACCTGTTGCCTCCTCCTCATCCATTCGGTCGTGCAGCTTTCTTTCATTGTAATTGGCCATGGTCTGGGCTTAAAAACTAGAAATGGTATTGTGATACACTGTACTAGTGTAGTACTATACTAGGTAAAGGAACATACCATACGTCGTTCAAGTCCTCACAATTCAACTCCTCATGCTTATTAGCTTTATATATATAATATATATATAAATCGTTATTGCGGCGCCGTCCCTTCCTCCTACATACTTACTCCTTTTAATAGTTTTTAAAGAAGGAAAAAATGTTAATGGTTGTGTAGCAAATGACTCACCTGTCCCAACACACAAAATTGCAATTATATTTATTAGCAATGTTTATTACTAATTTTTTGAAAAGACAATCATGGAAATGACATGTGTTTGTGCACGCATTTTTTTACACACAGCTCTTTCCTCCATTTTACTGGCTGTACTTACTACATGAATGATTCGCAAGCTTGTACAAAAAAAATTTAATTGCAGATACTAAATACATAATTTTCCACTGCATTAAGAAAAGATTGTGGTAAAGATAAGCTTCCGCCTTGTTCGAAGGGATATTCAGAAACTTGACAAAATACAAAGAGGGATTTTTTGTGAAAAGTTGTTTTATGATGGCTAATGTTGTTCATGATTACTGGTGGGTGTCATTGTCATTGAAAAATGTGTTTAGTACGCATTTAAAAAGTTGGGACGTGAAATAATAAAAATTTTGTTGGATGTACTAATTGTAGACGTATATTTAATGTGATTCCAGGTCCTGGAGATGATGAGAGAGATTGCCAAAGAAATCGGGGGTGAGCTCGAAGACTACGAGGACGACTCGAGTGACTTGTCAGGCTACCATTCAGACTCAGACTCGGCCATCATGACCTCAGGAAATTCACCCTACGTCTCTCCTCGTGCACGTTACAACTTTTTAAGCCGCTCAGGTAATCAATATCTTGTATGCCTTCACTTGTATTTTTGATTAGCAGTGATAGTAATTTATTACGAAAAGAAAGAGTGGTTGGTAGGTATAGAATGTAACCTACTTGACCAGGTGAAGTTTAATTTAAAATCACGGATGATGAACTACGAGAGGAAAAATGAAATTCAAAATATTTCGAAAGGGGTCTCTCTGATTTATGATGATGTAGTTCTTTTAATTCACATCATGATGATGATAATTAATGATGAAACTAGAGTGCATGAACTAGAACCAAATTCACACTGAGGCTGTGACAATGAAAGGGAGACAGAGGGGAATTCGTTCTATGCTACCCAACAACAACAATTATTTTTTTAAGTATGCTGTTACACAAATCTTTGTCATGTTGACTACATATAAGAATGAAGAGGAGGAAAGTACTGCGTGACATTCCAACGAGAGTGTCATTGCAGTGCAATGGGAACCTTCCTCCTCCTCCTCCTCTTGTAATTTTTACGTAGAAAGAAAAGCGGAAGATTATTATTAACTATTATAATACGGCCAAGTTACTATGATAAATTCTACGATTAGACAAAAAAAAATCTTCCTCTCCCCCCTCCATGGTTTTTCAACTTGAACTTGACACTTGTCAAGCCTGTCTTCCTTTTTGACTGAAATAATATGCACACACACACACATTTTGCATCTCCTCCCTCCCACCTCCTACCATCATGATGCAATGTTCAGTTTTTTACGTATTGTTTTGTTGTCCTTATCATCGTTGAGTATTGTTGCGGGACAAAACAGAATGACGTGTTCAACTTTAGTGTTGTAATTCTTTCAACTCGTCTCTTTCTCAAGTGTCTGGAGGTAGACGGAAGATGAGAGGAGGAGGAATACACACGTTGACACTTTCAGTTTTCAATAGAAGAAGAGGAGGAGGGAAGATTTTGGTCGACATAGCATGACGGTGGTTCTGACCTTTTCTCATTTTCTGTGGCACAAGTTGCATCATCATTGTCAGATGATATCATAATTATTTTATTCCCTTTTAATAGATTTAAGTTGAAATTGTCATGCTGTTCTTTCCCTTCCCTTCTTCTCTACTGTACAAAAGTTTAATAATAATAGCCTTAGCCTGCATGCTGTAGTTATTGTGTTCACAGATGGAAGAAATGAATTACACAGTTAATTGCATTTTCACGCTACACTTTGTGATATGCAGATGAATCCGTTTTTATTTCGTGTAATTGTTTTTCAGTAACAGTTAACCTGGTTTTTATTCAAATATTCTACATTGTACGGACTTGTGTATAATGTTACTGGAAAATTGACTCCTTATGAATAACTTTTGACTCAAAAGTTTTGAGTAACAAATTGTCATAAATATTCACGAGAATTCAACTATTATTGTATGGGCAGTACAAATTGATTATTAGACAACGAGATTTCGAATCTGTCACACACAAACACATATGCACTTGGAAATATGGGCTTAAATAGGATTTTTTTGCAAACGGGTGTACCATATTATTCCTAACACCCACACACACAACTTTCTAGGAGGGCGGAATTGGAGCGAAAAAGTGTAATTTAATATGTCAGTGCAATAAGTTGCAGTGTCTGTCTGTTTGGATGATGGGTGACAGTAAATTCTTGACGGTCCTGTCCAGGTATTCGACGTGGTACGTCCACAGTGTGTGTGTGTGTGTGAAAAAGATTGTTAGAGAGTAAAATGTCCTGAGGTTCTTCTTGTGAAGAAAAAAGTAAGTCAGAGACGCATCACAGCAGGTGGTAGAATCATGCTTTATCCTTTAACTTGGACTTTTTATTTGATTTTTTATGACCATTCGCCCCAACTTGTGGTGGTGGTTTATTATTTATTTATGCTCATCTCCTCCCGTAGCCTCTCCTAAACGAAATATTTCAATTATTTTGAGAAGAGAAGAGAGAATCTTTCCACTTTTCTATTTTCCATGAATATTAAACACGTTTTATTCGTGTAATTTCTATTTCATACACACACACTCACTCCTTTCTTCAATGTAGTACAAGCTGTCATTACTTTTTTTCAATAAAAATGGTCCAAAATTGTTGCAACCTACTCTGTATACAATGTACAAGTTGGACACTCAGAAAAAATCCTTTTGCAAAAATCTAATTTTGATTAACGACATCTTTCTCCTTTCTCTCCAACAAAACTTTGGTCAGACTTAAACCTGGCTTTAGTGAAGAGAGACGACAAAAGTTTTTGTCTTGTCAAATAAGCTTCTACATGGGTAATGTATTTTTATGGGACCATAACGATCATGATTAGTAGTGATATTCTATCGGATACAGTCAAACAGCCTACCGTTATGTAAGTTTACTCAAACTCGGTTCACCCCACGTGATGATTCTCCTGAATTTTTATAAATTTTCAATGGAACAACCGATGCATTTCATTTTATTGCGTATTTGTAAAGGGGATACGTTGAGCCTCAGACACTTTTTTGCAAAGGTTAACAGTATTACGGAGGAGGAGGAGGAGGAAGGGAGATAGCGAAATGTAGAATGTAGAGTGCGTAAAAACAAGGGAATTTTAGTTGGATGATGTGACACTTGAAAGAAAGCCGTGTGTGTGTTGGAATAAAAAAGGATGTTGTGATAAAGTATGAACTAATAATTAAAGGAGTAGTAATACATATAATGAATGATGGAGAAAAGAGGAGTGATTGAACTCCTCCAGCCTTCTCCTCACTCTTGTATACGTATACAACATTATAGTCAAAAGATTTCATGTCGGCTCAACTAAAACGGTGCAAAAAAAACAGGGAACCCAACGGCTAATGACGATAGAGAGGAAAAGACTTTTTTTGTGTGTTGTGTTTGTGTGTATATACCTGATAAAAGCACGCCGTTGTGACTTTGCACCTGGTTAAAAAGATTGCTCCTCTCCATTCATCCAAAGTAGCCAAAGCTCTGATGTAATTCTTTCTATTAAATAAAAGAATAAATTATTGTTCTTTCTGGGTTCTTCTTGGGAAATTCTCACCTCTCTTCATCTATATCTCTACTTCTATGTACAGTAGGTATTCAATTTTTGCCAGGGGTTGATGAGAAAATTAGCGTTCCTCTCAGTCTAGGATAACTCGAGAGTGAGTGTGTGTGTGTTTGCCAATTTTAATGTAATGTTAATAAATATTTCCCGGATGGACAAACCAGAATTTTGCTGATGAGAAGGAATGTAGAAAAAAGTAACCTTTTTTCCTCTCTACCTAATGAGTACGTAGATAATAATGGAAGCCGACATTAAGGGTTTGATAACATTTGTTTACTCATAATTAGGAATTAGGAAGGAAGGAGAGTATCTATACGTGTGTGTGTAGAGATCTTACTTTTCTAGAGACAATGATGACAAGGAGTAGGAGCGTGTACCATTGTGATATGTAGTTTACTGTATAGTATGACAGAATTAAGTTGTGTATAATATGATAATGTGTATGAATTTTTGTCAGTTCGGAGCAAAGCAATTCTTCGGCCATCCCTATTGAGTTCAGGAGTATCTTCCTCTCGATCCGGTTTTATAAATGGAGGAAGTCCAGAGGCAGGAGAATTTCACTCTTCCCAATCAACAACAACATCCAATACTCCAACACGTCCTCGACACATCAAACTCAAGAATCAACTCCACAAGAACAATTCCCTCGGTAAGGGTAAGCAATTATTATTATTACTTCACCTTTTTCAGTACTCACCATCTCACATTTTTGCATTCTTAATGTTCATATCTTCTGTACACACAGTAGTGTCTACAGAAGGTGAGGAAACTCTTGACTTCATTTAATTATTTCTTGGCACTTGACTAAATTCCTCACACATCGATTGTTGTGAACTTATCTCACTTCCCACTTCCAATCATATTTTAGTCGTGCAAGTAAAAATAAATTTTTGAACTCATTTATCATATGAGGAGCAAAAGTTGATGGGAATTAGGTTCATACATGTAACTTCCATACTACTTGGATTCATAGTGATGTCGGTAGTGCAGTTTATATTTTAAAAATTTGCATATTTTGCATATCTACACTCCATTGTGTATGCTTGCATTGATTATCACTTTTACAATTCAATCATGTGTAAAAAATTCAGAGGAATTCGTGCAATGATCGTCAAAGCTGGGGATTTTTTTTCATATTGTTCTTCCGTGTGTGTGGTTGTTACACATGTAATCCCCTTCTAATCAATCCCTAATTTATTGAGGATTTCCATCAACTGAATGTTGTTACGTCAGGAAGGTACAGTTAAGAAAGGTGTAGTAAACTCCACACTGCATACACTAGTTAGAATTTGAGGATGTTGAGAAGAGATGGAATTTACATAGTAGGTACACACTTAAACCTGTGTTTCAAGTTTATTATGACAAGAATATGACTGGATAAAGATAAGTAGAGAGAGAGAAAGAGTCTCAATCAGGAGAAGGAGGAGGATTAACGACAGATGAGAGTGAGAGAGGTTCATAAACTCTATTTAATCATAACTAGCGTACAAAAGACAATACACAAAACAAAAAAATAGACTATCACGTATCACATGGATAATAATCATAATAATAAAATGAGGGAGAACGGGACTCGTTGTGTGTGTGTTCTGTTCTGATGATCAGTCGTCCTGGCTCAACTTTTATATGATGTGTGTGTTAAGTATGGACCGGTGTGTAGTTTATTCCACCAAGACAGTAATTATTAGCAGATTTTACCTACGCTGGGATGAGATGAGAGAGAAAAAATGTGGATATGTAAATAAGTGTGTGTGTTATAGTCTGCTTATTTATTAACTACAATAAAATTATTGAATAGGCCTTCACACACACTCGACTGTGTAATTTAAATTTACGAATCCCAACCAACCCCACGTACAGTATCATTAGAAATCCAAACAGTTGTCTTGTGTCCCGACCTGTGCTTCTCTTGTGTCTTGTGGGCATTGAGAGGGGAGAGGATTGACAAGTGTGTACAGTAAATTCATACTCATTTGATGATGACGATGGTCAGCCATGCACACTGCATATGAGTGAGGCAGTTCAAATTTGTTTAATTCAATGTCTTTCCTTTTTCTCGGATGAAATTTTTTGAGAAGAATTGATCCTATCATGAAATTAAAGAAAGAGAAAAAGAGATTTTTGTGTACAAAATAAATAAATTTGCACGAGAGGAAAAGTTTTCATTGTCAAGATGTAGGGAATAATACAAAATGTAGACTCACGTAAAGTTTAAGGGAATTTGCATGGTTGGAAAGCAATCGTGCAGATATTTGCCTATACATGAAATGAAAAAATAATGTAACCTTCAAAATATTCCCTTTTTATTTGATTCCATTCAATTTTTGTCTTTTGGATTGTGGCTATGCCGTGAGTGTACTTACTAGTATGTAAATGTGGATGTGGGAGGAGGAGGATCAATCAGTGAGACTGATTGACTCATTTTCAGTTTCAATATCCTGTGCAATGGTCGGTTGTGTCCGTGTGTGGATATTCAGTGTCATGTAAATGAACAATTTGTGCAGGGAGGTTTACAATATGGAATTGAATCCACGTCTCTGCCTTTTGGGGGAAGGGAACCGCAATATAAAGAAAGTCAAAGTTAGCATGAAGGAATTTAGATGAGGAATTGAAATCAAGAAGAAGAGGAGGAGAGTGAATGAGAGTTTTGTGCAGCAACACCACGTACGTCCTTTTTCACAGACACACACACACACACAGAGGGAAAGAGAAAGAAATTCCAGATTGTCTGTCGTTGTTGTTGTTGAATTTCATTTGAAGTGAATGTGACTGCAAGGTAGTTTTTCCAAATTGTTATTCCATTCAGTTTCGTATAAAGTTTGTCAAAATATTCTCGATATGATATTTTCTTTCGATCGTCATTCAACACGCAGGATTGTAGTAAATATGTACTTACAATCCATATGTATTAGAAATCGAAATTGTTTTTTTATTATTGTTATTACTTTACCGTATTTAAATCTTGATTTAATTTGTATACCCACGTATTGTGCATGTGTCGTTGGACTCCACACTCACTTTTATTCACTAATTCACTTTTATGACTGCCCTAGACTAAGATTATGATCAAATCCCAATTTTTGTGTGGCACACACAGATACACACATTAGAAAGGTTATGTGGTCTCTTTGAGAAGGGGCCACGAATGTTCGTTGTATCTCTGTAAATGGAGGAAGGATAATTCTAGGGTATGTGTCTGTCCATTTGGAAAAATTGAATTTTTATTAAATGAACATTTAGTTTATGTTTATGAAGGTAGGGAACACACGTCATCCATCCAAAGAACATCATTTATTTTGACGGTTATCGTCGCTCGTGGAGTAAATGACTTGTAGATTGAGTTGTGTACGGAAACTTGTCTCTCTCCTCTCTCCCTGTATCTGTACAAGTGTGTGTCTGTGTAGGTCGTGATAACTATGGTATGATCATCATCAGCTTATAGATATCTTCTCACAATTAACTGCTCTCTAATAAATGGCTATTTCTTTCAGTGGTGTATTGTTGGGCGTCACACTTTTGTGTTTGTGTGTGGTGTGTGCACACAATTATAAGATGACTGAAGAAATGTTCCTACTTTTAAATTGATTAGCGTGGAGTAAAACTTGTCTCTTGTTTCCATATCTGTGCAAATCTTGTGTTTGATGGTGGTTGGTGGGGTTCAGAAAAGTTTACTCGAGGAAGATAAGAGAATATTGAATTCTTCTCTCTCTCTCTCTGACAGGAGTAGGTGAACGAAAATTTAGTAAAAAATTTCATAAACGAGGGAAACTTTTAGACGTGAATATTGAGATGAGAAGTTGGGGAGAGGATCAATGGAATGATATTTTGAAATGGGAATTTTCCACCAGAGTCTTATTTGTCAGGAATTATTGGACATTCCTCAGAAGTAGTAAGTAATGGGAGAAGTTAGTGTGGGACTGGCTGGTGTGGGAATTCACAAATGCCAGATGGTATTTAACAGGAAAGTAATTTAAAATACGACTACGTAATACCACCTGCCTCCTTCCTGTCTCTTGGTGCAAGTTGGTGCACCAAGGATTTTAATGATGACACAAGTAAGTACTGTGTAGTCATGAGGAAGTTGAACAAGAACCGAGGGATTTAATGTGATACAAATGACAGATGATTAAATGAAGCAGTTTACCTGCTGCTTCTTCTTCTCCTCCTCCTCCCCTTGTCTCTCTTTCATTTAATGGGTTTGAGGAGACTGACGAGGAGAGAGAGAGCAGAGAAAAAACAAAAGTTGAGTCTCAACTCTTAGAGGCCCATAACTCTTCATTTCTCTCTCTCGGCTATCGACTTTTTTCATCAACAAAACTTTAGGTTACAGTTGATTTGCAATCCTACAATCTCACTTCTATTCTTTTTTCTCTTTGTGTATTTGTTTTTTTTCTTACTCAAAATGATGATGTTTTTCCTATATGTATGTGTTTCTGTGTATGGACAATTGAGTCTCAATGTTCCGTTTGTTCATTCCTTCGTATTAATCTGGAAAGAACTAGGATGGGGTAAACACAAAAAAGGCATAAATTTCTTACAATTGCAAACGACCAGAAATTTGCAGTCTGTGGAAAATTATCTTGTTTTTCCACCCTTGTTGACCGCTCTCCGGAGGAGTGTACACTGTCTGTGTGATTAATAATCATGTTTGTTGAGTCGCGACTGATCCCATCGGATCTTGTCATCACCAATTAATAATTTATTTATATAGCCACACTTCCCAATGATTTGTGAATCTCTCTCTCTCTCTCTCGTGAGCGTGTCATTCCCTTGTTTATCTTTGGATGGATCATCAAAACTTTCTTACAATTATGAAAATGAAGTTTTCATTAACCACACTAGAGTCAAGTTCATCTTGTAAGGACAGAATCAAAATTTTGGGATGTACCATCTATGAAAATTAAAATACAAGTTGAGCCCTTGTTTTTCTATTGTGGTTTTATGAAGGGTGTGGGTGTGTGTGGGAAAGTGGATGGTTACGCAAGGTTCTTCATATATTCTTTTTTGTCAGGTTCATCTCAAAACAAGAAGAAGAACATTCATGTTTTTATCCTTAATGTGTCACTGAAAAGCATAGTGGCTACTATGTGAAGGGAACATGTTAAAAAAAGTTTTTTTTTCTTACAAAACTCTTCATTCGTATTTAATGACAACATGGAAAATTATCCAGTGCAGCTAATAATGACAATGATTTGCTTAAAGCTTATATCGTTGGTGAGGATGATGGGACAAAAATATGAGAGTCAAACTTTGTGGCCCTCAGAAAAAACAATGTTCTGACTTGTCATCCTACCCTAGGAAAATTGAGACTCATTTGTAGCCATTGTTTTACAAAACCCGTATCTCGCTGTGTCCATTCTTCGTAGAAATGTGTGATGCTCAGAAATTATATTTAGTTGACATTTCCACTTGTGTCCATCATATGTATATGGTAACTAGGTCGTTCGTATACTACGGGATGTAAAATTACGATCTTGTCATAATCATAGACTGATATATAGGGCTGGAAGGGTTTAGCCTCTTAAAATATCCCCTCCATTTCTAATTGGGAATGAAGAGCACAAAGTAATTTGTTCTTCACACTGACCGTGTGTAAGGTTAATTGATTGTAGGACAAAATCTCAAGTGTTAATTTCCAGACGACAATGCAGTAGTACTACAGATCTGTGTATTTTCCTAGTAAGGACAAGCAACTGGGAGAACTCTCGCTCCCACGATTTTTCTCAAGAGAAAAGAGTCTTTTTCATAAAGCACGACTTTTTTTCCCTTGTTTTTTAATAATCTCACGCTCCCAACAAAAATACGCATATAGTATCTACATGCGTATCTGTATGTGTGCAGAGAGAGAGATTGGAGAAAATTTTCAATTAGGAGATGCAAGGGATTTTATAATTTGCATTGAACGAGAATACTGACACCAAGGAACACCTACCTTGTACTTTACGCATCCTTTATGTTAGTGTACAATATTCTACTTTATAGTGTAAAGTTCATACTAATAATCTAGGAATGTGGGATCCGGGTAGGAATAATTGAAGTTGACATTAAATAAATTGGCAATTATTTTCATTCCATTTGCATTGTTGATGAGACAAAAAAAAAAGAGGAAGAAGGATGGCCTGTGTGTAATTGGGATTAAAGCTACAGTAATGATGTATCTTTGTGTTTGCAGTGTCGAGTTCATCTTGTGCCGGGAGTGAGTCGAGTGGAAGTAGTGGAAACGGGAGTGTGGGAGGAGAAGAGTCTTACCGCCAACTGTCCCCAACTTCAGGGTTGAGTTGTGTCGAGTGTGTCACCCTCGTGTCTGTCCCAGATGACCAAATCATTACACAAGGTGTGAATCATCAGTGTATAACTGCCAACAACAACAACAATATCACCACAAACAACAACAACAAGAACAGTAATAGTCCAGTCGGGGATCTTCAGAGCCATACAAATCTCATCACGGAACTTCGGAATGAAATCAATCAACTTCGTCGTGGTCTTCACAATGCTAATGCAACGATTCATCATCTTGAAGAGAGGGAGAAGAATCTTCTCACAAATCCCAGGTAAAATTTATTCACATGTCTTTCTTCTTTCTAGTTATAAAATGTAAAAAAAATTATTCTTGTTCTCTCCTCCTCTCGTGTGCAACAACCTTTTTTATAAAAAGCCGATCATTTAACCATGTATTTTATTTAGGTGTATGTATGCTCTAATTTAATTCATCAATTAAAGAATACAGAGTTGAGTGTAGATTTACATGAACTGTGCATGGATTTTGGGGTGCGTGACTTGGAAAATGGTACACAAAGTGGATCCTCTACTACTCCAACTGTAGGAAAAAAGAATGTGTGAATACAAAAAAGAATTGTGTACTTGACGCCCATAATTTAATAATACTAATGTGGCACAAAAAATAATATACGGTGTGTATAAGTAACTAGTTTCAGTTTCAGATAATTTTCACCTCTATCCTCCTCCCTCTTGCTCTGCCTGTCGCTTGGTGACTTTTGTGATTAGGGATTTTGAGTTTGTAAATTACCTTGAAATTCTCGAGAAAATTGAAAGATCAGAGAGTGTTGTGTGTGTATGCAAAACAAATGTAAATTGCTAAGGGGGACATGATGGACGTAGACGTGTGGATACTTGTAGTCAATTCCACTTTCATTTTATAGTCTTTCTCTCTCTCTCTCTTGAGTCCACACATGTGTGTTTGTTTTTTCTACGCATATATTGCACACACACACAATATTGTTCAGTGTATTTTCCATTTTGATTTTCACACACATTGGTTGGATGATAAATCATCTAAGCCTGGAGTGATGGGGTCTTGTTAATCCTTTCAATGTTTCAGATTTCTAAAAAACCCATGGTTAAAATTTTTTCTGTGATGGGTGATGGGTAGGATTGATGTCAGATAGTGTAGTTTTAATGTCAAGGGAGGACACAATGAATTATGAAGACCCGTATTCGAGAGCGAAACTCTTTGGTCGGAAAATTTCTACAATTACATTTTCCTCGTCCTGTAATTTTTCATTGGGATTGATTTTGATTATTATTTAAAACCGGGTCGGGTGAGGAGGAGGAAGAGAAAGAGAGGGAAGTGATTACAGAATTACTTGTAGGATAAATTATGGAAGCTGGTTTCCAATTCATTGGAGAACATTGAATCCGGGTCAAGACACCTTCAAAAAAGAAGAGAGATGTTTCTAGAGTATAATCTGTAGAAGAATGAGTGAAATGTCGCGGCGGCTGAGAAGAGATACAAGAACGTGACGTGTTCCTCTGTGTGTGTTTCTCTTTCACTTTTTTTCCTTCTCTCTCTCTCTCTTCCTCCTTTACCAGTCGTAAATTACTGACTACTTTACTAATAACAAAATAATCCTGACCAACTCCATTCCATGTGAGTGCAAATCATCATTACACTATGGAATACTACACCCTCTCCAACATTTACATTTCAATATTGGTACATTCATTCATCAGGGTGCAGAGATCTTGATCTTGGCCTTTAACTTGCTTCCCTCTCTCTCTCTCTCCTTCCCTTTCTTGTGTGTTATTAAGCGTGAAGAATTTATTTGGATCCCTACCTCCTCCTGTCACTCTCTCAAACACAACGGGAATATTATTATTAAATTCTTTCCCCAACCATTTAATACTTAGTTAGCATTTTAAGTACCAATCTAATAATGCCTACCACCTCGTACGTACGTAGTAGTTAGTAGTCTTTATATTTACTGTGTACAGGGATGGCGAGTGTACAAGTTCATTAGAAGTTGTGAGTGTGTGTGAGAGAGAAACACATTTCGTGATGATATAATGATGATGGGGTTTTACAATAATTTATTCTAATAATAAGCAAAATACAGCAATAAAACAAAATGTAAATTTGGTGTGAGGAGAAGGAGGATGAGGAGGAGAGAGAGAGGAAAAGCATGAAATGAAAATGTTGCCAACATTCGTTTTAAAAAAGTTGCTTTTGTTGTTTTGCACAGGTCAAGTGGGGAGTCAGTTGGTCTGAACCTGAGTGGAGGACTCTTGGGAGGGAGTGACGAGGAAGAGTGTCGGAGTAAATGGATTCGTGAGTACGGGGTAAGACTGCCACTCTCATATTCCATGTATGTTATACTTACAAATAATTTACTAACTGATTTAACACACCATGGCTGTGTTTATGGTCTCGTAGGCTGTCTATGCTCAAACAAGGGTAGCGACCATGGACTCCTTGGACTCCCTTCCACAACTGGCAACCGCTGATGAGCTCAAATCCAAACTACTCTTCAGTGTTGTCGTGGTAAGTCTGTCACAGGTCACTCTTTGCGAATTTGGTAGAAGTACATACAATTCTCGGATACTTTCGTCCGACGGTCGTCATGTCATGTTTACTGAGAGCAGAAGGAAATCACGAGGATCAGGATTTTCTGCTCATTACAAGTAGATTTACAAGGGGAGTACACAAGATAAGGACATGAGGAAGATGGGAGGGTTTTAACAGCAATTTACATTTTTTTCAGTGTGATACTGTAATGTTACTCACTCTTGTAATTATAATCTTGGTACGTAAAAATGAAAACGATCTGTCTGTCTGGTAGCCTAACTTCTTCCCTCCCCTTGCTACATATCCTGTCCATGTAATCTTTGTACAATAAGTCGTAGAGGAGATGAGGAGAGTAAGAGTAACAAAATGAAATCTATCAAGTGGAGATTGTGGCAGTCATTTCAATATTTTCCTCCACCTCTTCTCTCTATCTCTCGTCTTTTGCTACAGTGTAAATGTTGTCGATGAACCAGTCCTTGTTGTTGTTTTTTATAAATTCCGTCTTTGAAACATTTGCCTCGTATTTACTCTCATTTGCTTTAATTAAGTTGATGGGATGGGGTAAAGTAGTAGTAATACATACAGTTAATGATAGTTGTGTGTGTGTGTGTGTTACAAAGCGAACAAACTTCATTCAATTCAGGAATACTCGTCTTTGTATCTTATCATATCGTATATATTATATATGCCATGCCCAGTTGTAATTTAGAAGCATAAAATATAGAAAATGTCTTGTATTATTATTATGACTGTACGCTAAATGTTACTTACAAAAAGTTTTTTTATGAGGATCTGAGTTTTGGTACATATGTAGTCATGAATATGTATTTCCCTGACTGAGGGCACTTTTCTTCATGCTTCTTGTTGAACATGTGTAAGTATATAAGTCATTTTTCGCATGTTAGTCTGCGAATAGTACATACATGTATGATATGTAATGAAGTAAATTCATTGTGAGTGCTCAAGTAAATTGGCAGCAGGGGGATTTCTATATCAATTATTGTGTGTAGGAATGTGTGTGTGTGTTAGAGGAAAGTGAGATGATTTGCTGGGCTGAGGTGAAAACGACAGGTACAGAGTGGACTGAGAGAGAGGAGGTAACGGTTCATCAGGGAAATACATGGAGTGCTTGTATATCATTTGATTAGTGAGTTGGACAGGTGAACGTTCAAAGAGTGAGATGAAGATTTGTATCAGAGTATCCAAGTTGCCTCGGGTCTAATTTATTCCATTTTTTTAAACCTTGACCAAGAAGTTTCTTGGTTCCTCAGGACGGAAGAGATCTTCTTTCTCTCTTGTTTATTTACTTTTTGAGATTACTGAACCTATCTTCAGTTGCTCTGACCTGTATTGTGTATTCTGCACAGTTTGTGTGTGTGCCTTCATTCAGAATGGATTACTCTGACGAGGAGAGAGACACACAGTTGAGACTCGGTCTATTTGATGGTTGATTGTCATTTTTTCCTGCCTGACGGACCCCTGTATAGATTTTCAGTTTAGTTTATAGGTCTGCTTGTTAGTTATGATTGTCGTCATGTTGAAGGGAGATTCTTGTATCGTCGTGGACGCTGGGACCATATGTCTTTTCAAAAAAGAGTCACCAATCGACCGATCCTAGTCAATCTCTAATGACTTAATTAGAATTCAATGGGGTCTCATTGAGATTTACAATGTAGTCAAATTAGGAAGGGGGGAGATGACCCAAGTCATACAAATAGCATATTTTGAGATGGTCCTTTAGTGACAAAGGCCGGACGAGTACTTCTCAACCTGTTCATCCTACTTTACTGTATCTTGTCTGTCTGCCTGTTTAGAATGACTTTTCAATTGTGTGACCGTTCAAGAGGAACCGAATTGGATATGACTCAAAATATTTTGTACTTTATACTAACACACAAATATCCAACTGTATACGTCACTACTTTAAAGGAAGTTCAATACGTACCTGAGGATGATAAATATTGATATGGTCTACTTGATTTGAATTTAAAAGTAGTAGTACATACTATTACGTTATTCTACTTTTACACTATTTACTAGTATAATTGCTTACCACATGACTGACTGTTGTTGTACCTCCCACAAAAGTCTTATGCGTACAGTTCCATTTTTTCAGTTACCTAATATTGAACATGTACCTAAACTGTGTAATTTGTATGTGTTTTACATTTTAGTTGGCTTTCCGGGCTGTGCAGTCAAATTTGGCTGAGATAAAGTCATCTGTTCAGTCCATCCTTCAAATGAATGTTAAGGGGAATGTCCAGACACCATTAAAAAGTTCACCTGTATTCCAATTTCAATTTCATCCACATGAGGCTAAAGTTTTTGACTCCATTGGACAATACCTTCTGACTGCCAGTCATCGGTTCGACCTGTCAAGACCTGTTCAGGTATTAATGAGGAGGAGTACAATGAACTTTTTTTTATTATTAATCGCACTATCCAAATGTAGGTTTTATTATGATCCATGCTTTGTTGTTTTTTAAAAAAATTAATCATATCCTACTACCGTGTACATATTTTACACACTTGATTTATTTAAGCCCACACACGGAAACTTACTTATGACTAAAAGTGGAGACACTCTTCTGTTTTAACTAGGAATTATCATAAAATTCACTATCCAAATGACATTGCCTGTTTTTTTTAAAATTACCGAATGAGTTGGAAACAAAACACTGGAAGGGTATAGTCAGTGAAGGATTTCAATTGAAAGAAAAAGTCATTGACCTGTCTAGTATATAAAAAAGTTCAAGCGTTTGTTTGTTTTGAGATTTTTTTTAAAACCTTGATTTTGTTGAGATGGGATTGTGTGGGACTCGGATGAATGACTGAAGGTACGTAACTGTAAGAGAGTGCCTCCTTCGTCTGGGTTCAATTTGAGGCGATGAAAATTAGGGAGGAAGGTCATAAAATGATATAATATAAACATGTTCCTCCTCCAAGAACAGGTGATTACCTTTTCACAGATTTATTATTTCAATTATTAAACAAGAGTCTCGGAGAGTTCCTTCTTCGGAAGTACAATAGCAGTAGACTTTAGTTTATGGTGGTTGAAATTTTTATTGAGTACACATTTACAAGTTGATGGAGACTTTTATGAGTTTTATATCCGCCTACAACTTGGCACTGAGACTGAATCATGGCTTAAGATCATTTTTGTGTAGGGAATAAAGAAAAACATATTTCAAGTACAAATTTTTGGTCTTTATGAGAATTTATGATTCATCAAAAGTGAATTTACATTTGAATTAACAAGCAAAGTAAAAAAACGTTTTTTACACTGTTATATTTAACTGAAAATTTTCAGTAAAAGGTACACATACAACTCAGTCCTGAAATGTTGAAGGGATAGGATGAGGGGTAATTTAGGAAGATGAATGTCATATCTTCTTTAGTAATTTTAAAGTACACGACTTAATGATTAATGAATTCAAAAACTGAGCAAGTTGGACAGGGAATGTGTCCCACTTTTCATTTGTTATGACATGTTACATTACACAGTGGATCATTTTTTTGTATTCCAAAATGTTAACGTGTGAATGTTTCCTGACTAACTCTATATATTGTATTTTAATTACTCCTTTTTAGCAAGTGCAACATCAACTCTGGACGACACTGTATGATTATCCATGTCTAAAAAATTGTGAAGGCCTTTTAAAGTATATAGAATGCTGTGTTCATCTTGCCTGGAATCTTTCTAATTTAGTAAGTGTTATTGTAGTAAGTTTATTAATTTCATGACAAAACAACAGGATGACGGATTAATTGTCCAGTGTTTTATTCTTGACGTTCTCTTTTGTCACTTCTTAGACACCGCCATGTGTACTCGAGTATGAGACAAGGGTATTCATGAGAGAAATTCATGTCCGAAATCATGCATCAGATCAAAACTCGGAGATAATTAAACATTATTTGTGGCCAACCCTGTTAAAAGGTCTAATTTTATACTTGCTATGCACTTCCTCCTCTAAATGATTTTGAAAGGAAATTAACAAAAGTTTTGTAATAATGAACTTTTATTCTATTTTCCTTTAGGTCATGACGGTCCCTGCCTTCACAAAGGAGTGGTCATCACATGAGAGTTTCCTCAAATTCTTAATTAATTAACTAATTGTGCTATTATTACAGTTTTGTTATATACTTACTTTATGATGTTAGACTAAGATACAATGAATATTGGTAATGTATTTAAATACATGTAGCCATCACATTAAATTATATGATGATACTTTTTATGCATTTTTGGTGTAACAATAGGGGCGACTTTTTGTGCATAATGAATTATCATACAAGGATAGTTATATACGTTTACATATTAGAACATTTGGAAATCCTTGGAAATTGTCCCGCTGGAACGAGTATTCGCATGGACAATAGATTTAAATACAAAGAGTATACCATATAATATAGAAGGGTGGAAAAGAAGCGAAGAAACGTCGGGGCTCGACTTTGAGCCTTGCCGGGGCAGATCGGGGGCTCGACCGATTATCTACGTGTGTTAAATTTTACTCCAACGCTTTCTTTCGTTGTTCCTCGACATCCTTGATTCTTAAGACGGAAACAACAACTAAAACCAGCCAATTCATCCCCCTCCCCCTCCGCGGTCGCAGTTGGAGCCGTCTTAAATTTCCAATAAACACATTTCCTCTCTTGGGTTATCTTTACTCTTGGATATGTATCTACTTGGTGGACGCAGGAAGTTGAGTATTGAAGCCTCGGAATCTCGTCATAATTTATAGAAATTTTGGGTCGCGGATACGGAAATTATGATTGTCAGCTCGTGTTAAATTGCCACAATTACGAGGTAAGGCTGTTTTTCACAATTTATTTAATAGCGTATTCCATGAGAAAATTGAGTTTGTAAAAGTTGTTTCCTACACGGAATTCAATACGTAAACCATATACTTTACAGAATCAAAATGGAAATAAATGGCCTAACAAATTTGGCTCTGGAAAACTATTCACAAGAGGATTCCTCACGACCAAGCTCTTCGATAATATATTTTATCGTCCCTTCCGGCAAAACTCCTACCACTTGTACATCTAAATTGATTTCAGCTAAAAAGGTGGGTATACTCTGACCTAACCATCAAGTGTCACATACTACAGTATGTATTTAATAAATATTTGTGTGTATTTTTTTTTTATTCCTAGCTATGTGTTGACTATTTGTTGACTACGGAATGGCTAAGTGCAGAAGATGCACTCAAAGCTACACCAATGACTGGGAATATTTATGTTTTGGATCCATTCAGTGGACCGGTGTTCGAGTATCTAAAGGAACATCTTACTCAGACAAAGTCATTTATGTACGTACTTAATTTACTTCTCGTTTTAGTATTTAAAATTCATTATTAAAAAAGTGAAACAAATAATTGATTTGATGCAACATTGTTTTTTCCAGGGTTATTGGCCCACAGTGTTTAAGGTATGGTCTTGAGAAGCAGGATGGTAATACGATTCAAAATAAAGGATATCCATTCTGTAGTTTAGCTATGCAAAATACTTGCATTACACTCTCAGGGTTCTCCAAACCTGTATCCGTAAGTACTTCATAATTAAAATTGTATGTGTATACGGTAGTTGAATTGATTGTTTGTTTTTACATTTAAACTGAAATCTTTATTCCAGGCTGAACTCACAGATTTGGTTCAGAAAATGAATGGAATTGTCTCCAAGGCATATTCTGTTGCAACTACCCATGTAGTTGCAGAGAATACACTAACTCCAAAGTGTATAGAAGCATACAAGAATGATGTTGTTGTGATGACTGAAGACTGGATTAGAGCTGTTTGGTCTGAATGTCAGGATGAATTGATTGATGCAACGGATCCTAAATACATTGAATATCATTGTCCAGTTTTTCACAACGTTCAGATTTGTGTCTCACAAATTCCATCCAATTTGAAAGCTCGCCTTCAAAAGACAATAACAACAAACGGTAAAATGTCTCTCCTAATATTGTTCACAAAAAATGTTGTAGTATGTACAATCAACCTGACGTTTATAAATAAAATTTATTTTTGTCCACATTTCAGGAGGCTTCTACTCCAAAGACTTTAAAAGGGACGTAACAGATATATTGGTTTGTCCTTTTGCTAGTGGTGAGAAATATAAATTTGCCAAGCAGTGGGGCGTAACTTGTGTCACTCGTGAATGGATTGACGCCTCTAAGCAAGCAGGTCATGTTTTACCATTTGAGAATTTTCGACCACCAAGACTTCCAACAGATCAATTGTGCTCCACTCAGATTGATGCTCATAGACCAGTTCAAAGTAATTATTCATTTGATATTAATTTATAACAATTTGAGTTGTTTTGTCCAAGCATAAATGTCATGCGTACATTCACTGTAAATATAATATTAATTTTAGTTCCAGAATTTACACTTGGTAGTTTGACAACATGCAGTGCTATTGGTGAAGGTCCAGATAATAGCAAGATCGATATGGTCAATGCTACTTATATGACGGAAGTATCAACCGCCTCATCAATGGCACCACCACCACCACAACAAGGTCGTGGTATAAAAGTAGAAGAAGATGTCAATTTGAATGACTCGTTGGACATTTTACGGCAAGCACCAGCTGGATTTTTAGACAGTTGTACGGTGAGTTGTCTACGTCTTCACTCTCTCATGTACATGTGTGCATTGGATTGGAAAAATTGTTGTTGGGCTAATTTATAAACTCATAATTCCCCTTTTTGATTGTTTTATAGATATATTTATGCGAACATAATAGTGGTGATGAGAAAATCAATGAGGTTCGCAAAATTCTCAACTCATCAGGTGCAACTAGATCAGACAAAATCACTGAAAAAGTTTCACATATCTTGGTCATCAATGGGAAAATATCAGAACAGGAAATACAAACGATAAAATATGTTGGTCATGAGTAAGTAATAATATCTCTAATCACATTCAATATACACGCAATTTATTTACTTTATTCTGTTGGGAAAAAAGTATCGAATAACACGGTTTGTTTGTTTTTTTATTCTAGTCCTCATGTAGTCTCACTGGATTGGCTTCTACAGTCCGCAAAACAAGAAAGTCCAGCAAATGAGGAGCTTTATGCATTCTGTGTTCCGCAATTGAAAGATGATAGTATATGTGAAAAGGTCAGCTACAATGGGAGTGATTCATCTAAAACTACAGCATTTAGATTCGATTCCAATGACTCTATTAAAGAAAAAGGAAACAATTCACAAATATCCAATTTTAGAACAATCACTCCCGTGAATAGTTCTAAGACGGGATCTGGAGCGTCAAAACTAGTGACACCATTCCTTCAAATCGGAGGTGCAACTGCTCAAAGACTAGATTTTGAATCAGATTTTGAGACACCTCCCGCTAAGCAACCTGTGAAACTATTAAAATCTCTCAGCAGTGGTGTAATTCAGTCTCCTCTTCTCCGACCGGGTATGAGTCTTGAAGGATCCAAGCAGTTGAAACGGGCACTTGCCTTGACCTGTGAACCATCCCCTGAAACTAACGTTGTCAAAAGAAGAAAATCGACTCCTTTTAGCGAAGTGAAGAAAGGGTTTTGGGATGACGTTGAAGAAAAAAATAGGCGTTGGAAGGGGATGGACGAAGCTTTGAGTCCTGATACAATCGTGAATCCTATGCGTGTGGAAGAACCAAGACAGAACAGGGAATCAGAATCTGGCTTAGATCAAAGAAATACTTTTGGAGAAAAGGAAGTTGAAGTAGTTGAGTCAAGAAATGGACGAGACGCCCCTGCAGAAAAGAGACAAACTCGAGAACGAGAAGCACATACTAGTGTAGCTCCAGAAAACCCTCCTCCAGTTGAGAAGAGACAAACACGGCAAACACGGAAAGGGTCGTCATCCTCTGAGACTTCTTCCTTAAGTACGATGGTTACAAGACGTCGTGGTGAAAAATCAAAGCAACTAAATGTGAAGACGTCCAAGAAGTTTACTACTCCTCTTGTATTCGTCCTCTCAGGGTGCAGTGGAACTGTAAGTGGAAATACAACTTTATCATATACTGCATACACATAAAGATAATCTATGGACAAAGATTTTGCCTCTGAAACAGTTTTTCAATTTTTTGATTTGCTTGCAGGAGAAAGCATCGGCTAAAACATTGATTGAAGAACTTGGTGGCGTCATTAGTGCAGTTGACTTTCATGATAGGACAGCTAATGCTGTCATCGCTTTTAAAGTAACGAGGAGTGAAAAGATTTTAGGAGCCATTGCATTAGGACAACCCATTTTACATCCAAACTATTTGACTGCATGTCAAGACGCAGACAGATTACTGGAGGTAAAACAGTAAATTATTGAAATATGATATTGTTATATTGAAATATATTGACATACATAATTGATGATTCCATGATTATGTATTAATTTCCAGTTTCAAGAGTATACGTGGAAAGAACAAGATGGGACATCCGAATCTGAAAAGAATATGGTAAGAGTGTCGAGATTTTGGTACGCAAAAATTAAAGACGACCCAAGTGAGAGGCCTTACGTGAACTTTCGAGTATACTTGGTTGAACAAAAGCAACAGAAGAGAGAGGCTTATAAACGACTTATTGAAGCGGGGGGTGGGGAAATTCATGCAGACGTTGAAAATGTGAATATAATTATTGGAGATGGGAAGGAGGCCCTGGCTCAGGCGGCACAAGCTAAAGTACCTGTAAAAGTGCCAATGTTTCTCAATGATGTGATTATCTCATTTGAGGATGTTAGTTGGTTAGTGTAATAATCATATACATAACTATTTAATTGTATACCCATACATTTCCGTTTAGAGTTCCATGAAATCTTCATTGATCCAATGTATACTTAAGTATACCATGAATGGAGGCCTTTATAATTAGACTGAAATTATAATTACAAGCGATACTATTTTAAGCTAGTAGTCTTTTGATGTACACAAGTAAGTGCTAATCACTTGTTTTTTTTGACCAATCAATAAATGTATTAATCCTCTTCTCCTTTTAGTTTCACTACTACTACTAATACATACTGTATTGTAAGCAAATAAAAATCTATATCATGTATAAAGTAATTAGTAGTAAGGATAAAATAAACTTTACTTAATAAAGTATGACTGATTGAAGAAATGTCATTGTTTTCAGTCTTGGATTCGTGTGTAAACTGTACAAGATTATTTTTGACTTTATGTGTAGGTATATCATATGAATGGAAGGAGAGGCACTGTCATATTTTTATTTCTTTCGTTCCTCCTTTTCATGTCGACGAATATTTTTAAGTTATATGAAGAATAAAGTGATGGGAAGGTTTGTTTACGTGAGTTAAAACAAAACAGCAGTTTGTTCAAGCTTTTATTTTTCCATCATAGTATTTTATTGTTTTTTCGCCCGAGACTCTTAACTTTTTTCGAATATTATTATTGGATTGCGAGTCTCTCTCTCTCATTGTATTTGCGTTTTCATATAAGAAATCTTTTTTTTACTATACAACATGACGACGGTCAGTTGTATAAATTTTTTTTGACTTTCTTTTTGCAAATCTCAAGTTTTTTAAAAGTTTTTTTTTCAATCGAAAATATTCCTTTTGATACAGAATGATGGTTAAAGTTTGTAGTATGTTCAAGTTGAAAAAATGCAACAATTTTATAATATATTTCATCTCTAATATAGATAAATAAGACTATATAATAATGCTAGCAGTAAGACACATTTGACAGGATACATACATAAAACACACATACATTTACATTATATATTGGTTTGTTGTCTTGTAACGTTAGCCTTACTTACATCACATCAAATAGAGCGAAATAAGATAATATTATTATTACTCAAACTGATTAATAATAATCATAACAATATATATATGCGTTATATATACTACCAAATAATCCTTTGTCATCCTCCAAATATGGAAATAATATTGACGCCCACGATTTCAACAATACTCCTAATGATAAATCTTTCAGAGAATTTGAAAACGCTGCTACATTATTTAAATTTGTTATACCGGTAAGATTTATATATTTTCTTGTCGAGTAATTCAGTTTAAAATATGTACTGAGACCAATAAATTTTTTATTTAAAAAAATCTATCCCTTGAGAATATTAAGAAAACTAATTATTTTGTAACTTACGATCTAATCCCCCTGTGCATCACACTGTACCATAATTAATAATTATATAACAATAATGAAAGGACCAATCAAAGTGGAAAGAAAAAAAATAATAGATTATCTCATCATTTTAAAACAGGAAAATTATGTGATAACATTCTTTTTTGCAATTCTTTACTGCTGCTACCTTGAAATTTTCCATGAATAGTAATATGATATACATACACATTCAGTGAGGTGGAATTTCCACTACAAGAGTGAAAAATTAGTTGTTATTTATGTGTGATGACACTGCATCATTATAATGCATGAAACATTCTACTAGTAGATATATTTATATATCATACATATCACTCTTGTATTTTTAGTATATAATAAAAAACGCTGATCATGTCACTCTGCATACGTATAAGATAACACCACAGATGATTATGACGTTTTGTCTCTTTGTTTGTTTATATCCTCATACATGTCTGAGTTCGTCCCAGGTCCGTGCCATATTAGAGTAATTTAATGGGTAGGTAATTGAAATTAGGGAGATAAATTCATAATTCAGCTGTTGATATACTTAATATTGCTGCATGTACTTACACAGAAATTTCCCCGCTCTATCCTTTGTCCTAATTTTATACTCTGTAATCATAGTATTATACTGATTTGTTATTTTTTATGTATGTACAAAATAGTTACACTTTTTTGTTGATAAAATGACACTAAATATTATTATTGAAATTGTCTAGCATGTTGTCTCTAAATGATACTCTTCCTTTTAAAAATCTTCATCTATTCTTTCCTACACATTTAGTATATTCTCATTTTATATAATGATTTGATAAATGATCACCAAGTCGGATACCGTTGACTGAAGTATTGATTTAACTATTTTGCACATGATCGAACATTAGCAGCAGTAGTCTCTGTAATAGTATCTGAACCCCCATACCATCATAGTATAGACATTTGTAAACATGCTAGGTTTGTTAAAACTTTCTTACCTAAAATGTATATATATAATATATATGTATATATTTGTGTGTGTGTGAAGAACTAGTAATTATTAAATACGTGGTCTCGAAACTAGAAGTATTTTAACATTTATAATAAATAGTTTATATTATACATTAAAATTTCTGAATTTCATCATTTCTACATCATGAAAAACTCTTAAATTTACTATTTATTAAATAAGGATGGAAAGAGTTGGCCGTGTACTATACCATATGCCAAAACGACTTGACTAAATCTAACGGCGCCAACTCCGTTCATCTTCCTCTTCATCTTCATCATATTGGAACAGAAGTTCATCAGCATAAATGTCGCTCATCTATTGTAAACAATTTGGCTAATTTAGTTAATGGGTTCATAACAAAACGTAAGTAGACTGCTATCAACTTTTGTACACAAAATAAAAGTATGCACAATTGTCTTCAAGGATATACAAGTTTAGTGGGGAAAAAATAAAATCTGGACGGGTTTTTGTATCTTTAAAAAAATAAAAAGTCAGTTTTCATTCCTTACTTCCTCATCATCTAATGATCCACTATTGTCATCATCTTGATTTGATGCTTGTCCATTCTTATTGACATCCGGATTTTTGTTGTCTTTCCCTCGTTCCGAGTCCTTGGCTACCCATTTGATATCTAACTTCATATTATCAAGTATCCTACCATTGCTGAACGCCAAAGAAAAAATTAAACAAAACAATTTCCATTAAAAATAAACTTTTAAAAAAGACTGAACAGCATTTAAGTGAAAACTGATCATCGAAGTAGTAGCCTGTTTCAAACA